>CAMOHE010046060.1:0-25414 GCA_946598075.1 Artocarpus hirsutus
AAGTTCAAGGTGGGAGATTTCTCAACGTGATTGGCATGACTGCATATCATCTTGATTTTCCTCCTGAGTCATCTTATGTCCATGATGAATTTTGCATGTCAATGTTTCGAAGGTGTCTACCTGAGCAAAGCAATATTATCTCATTTCATGATGAGCATAGGAAGACACGACGAATGAAGAGGTGCCAGTCCAAACTATTAATGGAAAGGTAGCAAGTCTGCGATGACATAAGGTACCATTAGTGAAAGTCGTGTAGCAGCACCATGGGAATTGATAGAGCGACAAAGAACTTGAATTGACTATGCGAGAGTTGTATCCGGACTTAGTTTGTTTTTGTTTTTGTTTTTGAGGTTATCTCTAATTTCAAGGACGAAATTCTTTTTAGGGGTAGAGAGTTATAACACTCCAAATTTAATTAAGTACGATTAGAGTGTAAAATGGTGGATTAGTGTGCCAAATTGTAATTTGACTTTAATATAATTATTTTGTAATGATTTTTTAATTAATTTGTTTTTTAATCATTTCTGATTATTTTTTTTCATTGCCTTTTTGAATTTTGTAACAAAACAATTTGTTAAATGCTCAACAAATTCCATTTTTGGAAAATCAGGTGTGGAACATGGTTTTCTGTCTCAAAACTCCTTCCTTTTCTCTATTTATTTCCTCTCCTCTCCTCTCCCCTCACTCTCTCATTCTTTCCCTCTCTTACTCTCAGCACTCTCTCTCTCTCTCTTTCTTCTCTCGTTGCCCATCACCCTCTCTCTTTCCCTCTCAATTTTGATTCAAAATTGAGCTCAAGCTTGGATCTTCAACTGGATTGGAAGCTAAGGAGCAAGACTGAGTTTCTACAAACTTGATTTCAAGCTTGGATTCGAGGTTAGTTTGTTATTTTACAAATTTTTAAAACTTTTTCTAAATTTTTCAATGTCTTTAAAATGTTATAATCTGTGTTTTTATAGCTTAGGAAACCTTTAATCTATGTTAATGGAACTCAAAACAACTCGAATCTAGGCTTGATTTCACTAAAAATGGATTGAGTCAAATTTCTCCTATTTTTCCTATTTTCAGATTCCTTTGACATTTTCTATATAATCTTGTTTAAACTTATTTAAATGCATTCTATTATGTTTTTTTTTTTATCTTCTATGAATGTTTTTTTTTGTCGGGGTATTGAGAAAGCAAGTTTCGAATGAGATTTCAAGCTCAAAAGTCCAAGACTTGAAATCTAAAACTTTCTGGAACTTTCTAGTTTGGCAGGCCGAGCTTGAGTATCGGCAGGTCGGATTCATGAGTTCAGCAAGTTAGATTCATATCATCGATAGGCCAAACATGGGAAAGTTTAGCAGGCTAGTTTTATATGGTCGTTGGGCTAAACTGTGTAGTTCAATAGGCCGGTACAGACAGTTTGACAGGCGAACCAGAGTCTATGAGAAATGATCGTTTTTACCTGTTTTCACTGTTTTAAACCTAGATGAAGCTTTTAACTTTATAGAATGACTTTATGAACTTCAATGGCACATTGAGACACCATAAAGTAGCTAAGTAATGTAGAATATCCTAGGCTAGATATTGATGGACTTAGTTTACATTTAAGGTTGTACGTGGTTTTGTGGAGCTGACATATAGCAGATTAGGAATGTGGTGCCAGGACATGATGTAGGATTCCAGGTAGGACTTCTACCCCTTTTCTTTGGTAGCCATGTTTTAAAAATGATTTGGACCTTAAAGGTTCTTTTAAACTAATTTCAATAAATGACAAATGTTTTAAATATTTTCAAAGGGGGCCATTAGCAATGAAAAGGATTTCTTGTCAAGGGATTTATTTTAAATTGATTTTTAAGGAAATCAGGTTAATTAAGTTTGTATGACGAAAAATATTTCTTGTCAAGGGTTTTAGTTAATTAATTAATTAATTCCCTAAGTTGGAAATTTTTAACTAAAACCTACTTAATTAACTTGATTAACCTACTACGTCACCTCCTGTACTTCAGGGCATGACAGGGAGGTAAACATGTTTAGTTTGTATGATTGGTTGACTCTTTTTTTTTTTGCTATTTTTTTTTTTGGGTTTTTGTTCTAAGTCCACTCTGCGTAAACTCTGAGTCCTGAATGAGATTTTAAAAAAGATGGAAATACAAAAGGATTAAGGAAACAGAAAAGTAGGTGACGAACAGGTAATCTAAAAATCTAAACAAAATCTTATATAGATAAGAAAGATATAGAGAGGTTAGAAAATTCAGATAACTTTTGAAAAATGATGCTTAAACTATACAACATTTAACAATCGAAATTGACAAAAGATACTCTGACACCACTATAGACATTTTGATAAACGAGTATCGAATATAGAAAACTAACATAAATGACAATTTACTATAGAACTTTTAAAAAATGAGACGTAAATATTGAAACGTCAAGATAAGATTCAAAAATTTCAACATGTTGTTGTGGGAATGATAGATTACCCCTCCCTGAAGAGTTCACCTTGGTTTGCTACCAATGCTTGCTTGGAAAGGTCGTTACGAGTTCAAAAAACTCCCCGACTTATCAACACACTTTCTCGAGGTGGTTCCTAAGGCCTCTTTCTGACCCCCACTCAGTGTTGTTCTCTTCGAAAAGAACATATGCTCAGGTCAGATTGATATGGCTTAAAGATGGGTAATCACCCACTTAAAAGGCCACCACTTGGCTCTATTACTACTCGTAGATGAGGGTTTTCCCTTCACCTAAAATCATAACACATGTCACCTACTACCCTGACACCATTACACGATACACTCGAGTCACGAGGTGAACCCGTCTTACACCCGGTCCAAATGAGGTACTATAAATATGAGTATTAACTCCACCCTCAAGGTAAGTAGACTCTCTTATACCTACCGTTAGCCTCTTTCTTAGCCGAATAGGTACCTAAATTAAGCACCAAAGACCCTTTAGCAGGCACCACACCAGTGCCTCCCTTGACCTACGAGGCATTCCTTCTTTTTATAGGTTCACACCAAGAAGCCTAGACAGGTAAGGTAGGTAGTCCATCCACTATGCATAGTCACACGTGGTGTTGATCGATAACAAGACATCAACATTTTTCTCTAGAAAGAGGGTGTCGTGCCCTTACAACATTTTATAAATATGGTGACAAGAGGACAAACCTGGGATGACGTTCCTCGACAGAAGGGATCAGGGAATGGCCAAAACCAAAATCCGGGTAGAACTTGTAGTAGATCCTACACTGTTAGAACCCACTCTAGACGATAGACTACTATGGGAGGAGTAGCTCCAGCTACTGAAGACCTAATCCAAGAGCTTACTATAGTTGTACATTTCTTGATGGAGCATATGGCAGAATAGCATGCATGACAATAACCGCACTCAATGCTCCTTGCACCAGCTCGAGAAAACCTGGCAGGTGGTCTAGCAAGGCCAAGGGATGGGTCTTAGAGTGAGGGAAATTTTGAGCATTTTGGGACTTAAGCATTGGAGAATGCCTTCTAAAGTAACTGCATCATCCACAATGGTCGGTTCAGCAGTCAAGGCGGACACAAGAGTTCCCCATAAGGTTCCCCGGCTTTAGTCTTCGACTGACTCAGGAACCTGGGCATTCACCATGTTAGAAACTGGCCAATAGCCTAGGACAATGACCGAGTAGAAGGCAGAGCCCTGTACTAAGTTGAACTGCCTGAGGATATGAACAGTCGACAGCTACATGACTTGTATTAACTGATTGACTAGATCAAGTGTAGCCGGTATGGAGTCAGTGAAGTTGGCATGACTGACCCTCCCTTTAGCGCAACAATTATAAGGAACCCTATGCTGAATAAGTTCAAGGTGCCTCAAATAAAAGCATACAATGGCACAACAGATGCCGATGCACACCTAGAACTTTACAAAGGCCATATGATGCTCTAGAATGCCAATGCCACAGCAATGTGCAAGGCTTTCTTATTAACACTGACTAACTATTCTCGATAGTGGTTCAGGTGCATCGAGCTAGCACAATGAACTCTTTTTGACAGCTCTCTAGTGCGTTTTCAATAGCCTTTGCCCCACCAAGGTCAAGAAAGAAGCAACTTATGCATCTCTTCATGGTTAAGCAAGTGGAGGGGAGGTCAGAGACTACATAAACCACTTTACCTGAGCAACTTTAGAGGTGAGGCATATGGAAAACAAAACCCTTAAATATGCCTTTCAAGAGAGATGCGAGATAAATGCTTGCTTTGGTCACTCGCCCTAGAACTGCCAAGCAACTTCTTTTAGATGCTTGCTTATGCGCAAAATAATGTAGATGCTTTAGATTATATGAAGAGTCATCAAGATGGAGAAGGAAGTAAGAAACTAAAGAAGAACAAGAAGGATCTGCCAGGTCATGATAGATCTGACTAGAGCAAGAAGCCGAAAATTGACAAAGTTGAATGTTCCCACTAAAAGTTTTCAAAACTACACACCTTTGTTTGTTACCATAGATGAGGTGCTAAACCAAGTGAGTGATCGTAACCTACTAGTAGGCCTGCCGTCTTTGAAGGGAAACTGAGCTAAAAGAGATTAGAACCTGTATTGCAATTTTCACAATTACGTTGGTCACAATACCAGAGACTGCATTTAGTTGAAAGACTAAATTGAGAAATTCGTCCAAGACAGGTACCTTAGGGAATTCATGGAATAGGTTCCCACACCTAGGAACATCAGGAAGGGGAATGACCAGCTTGCTAAGGAAGGTCAGCTGAGGGTATTGAACACTGACGGTATGAATGCCCCAGACCTATCGAACATTGTGCATACAATCCTCGATGAACCAGTTACTAGGAATACAGCCAGTGTTCAATAGGCCTATGGTTGGGAAGCCTGTCTAGTTGAAAGAGGGAATGTGATGAACATATCTGAGCATATCAACAAGATATGTAGACAGGAAGACGTTGCTATTAACTTCACCAAGGAGGAGGTAGGCAGAATTACCCGTCTACACAATGATACCTTGGTATGTGAGTTTCAGATTGCGAACAACGTGGTCCGATGAGTGCTGATAGACAACAATAGCTCGATAAACATCCTATCTAAACAAGATTTTGACAAGTTAAAGATTAGTAATGTAGTGTGGTTTTGGTGTAGACCACCTTCGATGGTTTCTAGGGGGAATGTGTCTGAGCAGTAGGGAAGATTTGTTTGTCTGTCACCTTCGGCAAAGACCATGACCGAAGCACTCATCTAGTCAATTTCTGTGTAATGGATAAGCCTTCTCAATACAACATCATCATTGAGAGGCCGACCCTAAATGCTCTAAAAGCTGTGGTATCCACCTTTCATCTGGATATGAAGTTTCCCACCAAGGATGAAATTGGTGTGGTAAGGTCAAAGTAGGACTCCCGAGAGTGCTATGTTAAGGGGGTCAAGGAAGCATCAGCTTGACAAAATAAACGTCTTGGCTATCTATAATGTAGATGAGATGGAATTCCCTACTAAGGAGGGAACAAAGATGATATCCGACTTGGACCCCCGACTCCTCGAGGAAGAAGTTCTAGCATTGTTGGTTGAAGACCTTGTTCCGTTTAACCTAGATCCCAAGCATCATCAACTATCATCTGAACGTCAACCCCATGCATAAGCCTGTTATACAAAAAAGGAAAGCCTTCAACTCAGAGAGGTACAATGTTATAAATAAAGTAGTCTAGAAGTTGCTTAAGGCTGAGTTTATCCATGAGATCACATATCTTGAGTGGCTAGCAAACATGCTCCAGATCAAAAAGGTCGACAGGAAATCGTGAGTCTTTATTGACTTCATAGGCTTAAAAAAATCCTACCCATAGGATTGTTTTCCCCTACCACGAATAGACCAATTGGTGAATGCAACTGTCAGCCATGAACTACTGAGCTTCACCAGAGCCGAATGGCCAAGGAGGACAAGATTAAAACCACCTTCATAACCGACCAGGGGTTATTTTGTTATGTTGTTATGCCGTTTAGGCTGAAGAACACCAGGGCTACATATTCGCGCCTGGTAAAAAAAATGTTTACTCAACAGTTTAAGAAAACCATAGAGATTTACATGGATGATATGATGTGAAGTCGGTCCAGGCAACCGATAACATTGTCAATCTTTGAGATAGTTTTAACATTATCTGAGACTACAAAATGAAGCTTAACTAGGCTAAGTGCTTATTTGGAGTGGGATCTAGGAAGTTAATCAGATTCATAGTTAATCATCGAGGAATCAAAGTCAACCCCACTGGGGCCTAAGCAGTAGTAGACATACACTCACCTTGTACCGTCAAGGAAGTCTAAAAGCTCATTAGGATGATTGTTGCCTTATCAAGATTTGCCTACCGTTTTACCAAAATGTGCCACCCTTTTTTCTAGGCACTCAAGGGGAGTTTTGAGTGGAGCAGAGACTGTGGGGAAGCGTTTCTAAGCCTTAAGAGGTACCTAGCGATAGCTCCGCTCCTATGTAAACCTCTACTAGGAGAAATGCCTTGTGTCTATTTGGTTGTGTCTGAGAAGGTGGTCAGCTCGGTCCTAGTTCAGAAGGAAGAAAAGATTTAGTAGCTTGTCTACTATACTAGCGAAGCCTTTTAGGAGGCCAAGGAGAAGCATCCACCTTTGGAAAAGCTAGCATTGGCCCTTATCACCTTTGTCTAGAAGCTCCAGCCATACTTTCAAGGGCACATTATCCGAGTCTCAACCAAGTACCCCTTACGCCAGGACCTCTAAAACCTAAAAATTTTTTGTCAGACCGGTAAGTTGTAAGTTGAGCTCGGGGCATTTAAGATACAATTTGTACTACAAACGGCCATCAAGGTGTAAGCCTTAGCCAACTTTATAGCCGAATTCACAAAAGCTGACTAGACTACTCCCTCAGCCAAAAAAGCTCTTGTAGAAGACCCCGATCTTGCCAACAGCAGTACTAGCAGGCATAAGCCTGAGTAGAAGTTGTTCGTGGATGGATCCTTCATTGTGAATGCGGTAGGAAACATGCTTGTCCTTATCAGCCTAGATGACTACAAAAATAGTTACGACTTTGATTTAACTTCAAGGCCTCCAACAATGAAGCTAAGTATGAGGCACTGATAGTTGGTCTTGGGATTGCACGAGAACTTAGGGTGGATTATATCTGCATCTACAACGATTCGATGCACATGGTCCAGCAAGTAATTGGAGGATTCCAAGCCCAAGAAGAACATAAGGCAGCCTACATGAAGAAAGTTAAAGCTCTGCTTAAACAATTCAAGGGTTTTGTGTTGTGCAAATCCCCAGGGCTGAGAATTTTGAGGTTGACATACCCGTTTGGTTGGCATCAGGGCTCAAAGCTGACAATCAGACTAAAACGTAGATAGACCTAATCATCCGATACATAACCTTAGCTGAACCACCAGGGGACCAAGAGGAAGCCTAGTGTGTTCGTAACAGCTCGACCTAATATTCGATGATTGAGGGTAGACTTTACCAACGCAACTATGGGGCACCCCATACCGAGATCATCGAGGTCAAATACACCAACTTTATTTAGAAGAATATAATTTTCTAGTACGGTATCCCACATACCATAGTCACCAGCAATGCCAAGCAGTTTGAAGCAGCAAGCCTTTTGAGGTTGTACGAGTAGCTTGAGATCAAAAATGTTTTTCCTTCACTAGGGTACCCTCTATTGCAACTGGCAAGTTGAGGCCGTCAATAAGATACTATATAATTACATAGCAATTATTTTAGTGATATTAATTTGGGTAATATGTACAACATTCACAGACTGGAGTCGTATTTTAATTCTACAAACAAAATTAAATCATTTGTCTCATTAACTTTCAGAAGATATTTGGTATAGGATTAATGTTGTTCAACTCTTTATATATTATCTTGGGTGATATGTAGAATATCCACAAATTTGGCCATATTTTAATTCTATAAATATACTTTATTTGAACTCAAGAATATTCTCAAATAATTTATAATTATTACTAGATTTCACTTTTCTCCAAAAAACATAAAATAAATAGAAGCTATTGAAATCAACATTTCATTAATCTTGACTATAGGATTCTTTCCATGCTAGGCTTCCCTCCACTAGGGTTTCCTTTCTTTTAATCTTCTTGTACCACCTCAATATTGAAGGCCAGAGTCGGGCACCAACCTTGAGTGGTTTTCTGGACTCCTGGCCCCAAGAAAAGGTGTTTGAATATTGTTGCCATGACATTTCTAGAGACAATCAAGAGTTCTGGTGGTTGTTTGGTGGAAGTTTCGAGGTTTGGGGATGGGATTCAAGGAAGGCTATTTATTTGGTCTGGCTATGTTTGGACTATGATAGTATTAAGTCTTAGTTGGCATAGCAACGCAAGGGCTAGAGGGCAAAAAGGGGAGAGGGGGAGGGGGTTGCTCTTAACGAGTTGAAGGTTCACTAGGGATCATCATTAGTGGTTCCTTGGGACTTTTGGGTTCTATAGTGTGCGGGTCTAGGGAGGCAAAAACCTTCCAAATTTGTGAGGGTGAACAACAATGGATGCTTTTTACTTGATAGAGGTCTATGTAATTTCTTGCCTTCTAACTGCTTCCTTGTTCTTGCTTAGAAGCGTTTGGCTTTTCATCAAAGGTGTCATCGGCTTCAGTTGGGATTTACCCAATTTTTTTTTATTAATGTGTTTGTTGAATAAAAATGGCGTTTTCACTAGTTAGATGTAGTGTTCTTTGTTAGTTTTTTGTTGTAATTGTTAGACGTAATATCATAAAGATTAAACAATGTTACTAGTTTTGAGACATTTGATCAAGAACGAATTTATTATTTATGTCATATATCAAATGTGTTCTCTTTATATTCATTTGTGTTGAATGCTTGATAAGCAAACAAGAGTCTGAGATTGTCATTCTAAACCTTTAAGATTGTGTATATGATAGATAGATTACAGGGAAGACATAAATCTTAAGGTAATAGTCTAACCATAAAAGGTCTGCAATCGAGGGAATAATGTTGGGTGCTTTATTCATTTTAAGATTGTTATCTTATCTACATCCTTAATAGAAGATGACTTGTTTTGGTCATCAGAGTAGGACTCCACGGGTAGAAATATTGGTGTATTGTTATTGGTGACTATATATTGGATCAGGACTAAAGTTGAATTGATTTAGTTAATAATTTCATTTGAATAAATCAATTCGCTTTAGACAGTCATATGTGTTAATTTTAATCTTGAAATGAATTAGTAGGTCTATATTTTTGACTTGTGTCTTTTGATGTACAAAATGGTGACATCCTAAATTAAATGAAGGTACATATACCAGTACGTTGGAGGCATAATTGTTGAATGAAGTAGAGTCATTATTTATAGATATAAAATCTATAACTCCTTTGTAGAGCTAAAGATATTCTCTTATAAGCATTATCCTGTAATTAAAAAACTAGAGTGTTCAACCATTTGAATACATTTTCGTAACTGAATGATATACTATTTATATTGCTCATTAATAGTAAGCATTCTAATAGTGAGATAATGAGACATAAGATAAATATAATTAGGAAGGTAAAACAGAGTTTATCCTTAAGCCGATTATGGATATCCTATAGGGATGTTGCATATTTTGAAATGTTATGAACGAAAAACTTATTAGAGTTTCGTAATTTATCTATAGTTTGAGAGTACACCTCTAAGCTTTTAGTTTAATAACTTTAGAGTTGATAATTGTAAATTGAGCGGGTCGGGATATGTCATCTTAGAATTGTTGGAGCTTGATATACATATGTCCATCGAGTTCCCTTTGCTCACTCATATATTTTCTTGTAACGATATGACATGTTTTTTCTACAAATTGGTAGCTTATGTTGTTTTGAGATAAGCTCAAATTTGGTTGATTGGATTTTAATAATTCATATTAGTTTATTGATTCAATTAATTTTATGAGTTAATTCAAGGTAAATGTCTTAAATTATTTGTATATATTTTGTTTGTATAGGAATATCTGTATATAACTATTTTAATCAGATAACTTTTGCATTGAGTTATTTGAATTAAAACTAAGGCTCTATAAAAGATTCTTGGATCAAATAAAATGGGTAATTATCTAATCAAGTCAAAACTGATGTTTAGGTGGAATGGATGGTTTGTTTGGAACATGAAAGGGTCAACATTAGGTCAACCTTGACCATCCAATCGACTGGATTCAACTGGCCTACACAGGTCCAGTCGACCAGATTGCCACATCAGTGTTCTGTGGGTTACATGTTTTGCTATGGGTTTTGATCCTAAGATGTAATTGGAAGCCTAATCTGATAAGAATGAACACCCTACCAACCAGTATAAATAAGCAACGTGCTTCTATTGTTGATTAGATCACTTGAGACAAAAAGAGAGAGTTTTCTAGTGACAGAAACTCTAATGTTCCTATGGGGTTATTGCTTAACATCAAGAAAAATAACTCTCGGTTTTCTTTTGTGTTTGGAAGGAGAGATTCCTAACCACTTGGTTAAGACTCTTCTAGATACGATTCTCTCGTAGAATTTTTGCAAAATTTGTTCAACCAGAAGTGTGGTTTCTAGTCTACTAGAGATACTAATATCTTTTGTTTAATTTATTATACCTAACATATCTACCTCATTTTATAGAAAAACTTTTATTGATTTTTTTCTTAAATTCTAATGCATACTCGTTTTCCAACAGCAATAACAAAAGTGGTCTCCCTATCTTGTAGTGTTATTTTGTATATAGTTTACAAGTCACTATTCTTTGTGGTGGTGTATTTGTCCTTGGTGCTTTTAGTCTCTTGTTTGTAGTTTATTAGAGTGATTCACCTTCCATAGTATTGTATTTGAAAGAGCCTTTTGTGTGTTCGATTAGTAGTGTATTTAATCAATTTTATTTTTTTGGAACTAAATACAAATTTATCCCCTTAAGCATTTCATTCAAACCTTTTGGTTGTTCTTGTAGGATAATAATCTTGTCTTATAAAGCCCAAGTCTAAAGCCCAAAGCCCAAAACCCATCAATAATAACCTTCTATTTTTTTTTAATTATTTTCATATCATGAAGGATTAGTTGTACTGCTTTTAAGTGTGTGGTTTTTGTATTAGTTAAGTTATAGCACTTCATGTGGTTATTGTTTAAGATGTTTATTTATTTTGTGTGGTGGAGGATGATTGATATCAAGTATAAATACCCTTGAGTTCTTTGTGAGTTCTTTGTGTATAGTATCAAAGAAAGAAAGAAAAACAAAGAGAGTGAAGAAGTAAAAGGCTTCAAGAGTGAGAAAGAAAGAAGCATCTAGTAAGTGAGAGAGTGGAAAGCAAAGCAAAGCTTTGTATTATGAGTGAGAGTTATGAAAAAAGTTGTAATATTTTGAGTTGTGAGTTGGTGTTTGAGTTTGAACAAATTTCCAACAAAGTGGTATCAGAGTCAGGGTTGTGAGATCTCTTGAAATTTTAAGTATACTTTGTGGATACAGCTTTGACTGATCTTTCATATTAGAAAAGATTTCTTGAGATTGAGAGTACAGAAAATTTGTTCCAAACATATCACCTTAGCATTTCAAATTCAAAGAGTGCAATGCCATAAAAATTAGCTAAATCAGAGTCCAAACATGTCCAAAACAAGCTGTTGGAAGTTTTAGCCGGTGTTGATCATTGACTGTTGTCCAGGAGTTGACCAAATTTGACTTTTTGACCTGAGTCCCTCCTAAGGTTTTTCAGAGTATCGAATCCATCCGTGCAATCAGAATTCTCAAATTCTTATGGCTATATGCCGTATAGCGTCTTTTCAAGTTCCATAACTTAAGAAGAACAACTTTGACAATTGGAGTATCAAGATGATGGCATTACTTGGAGCACATGACGTTTAGAAGGTCGCAGAGAAAGGCTACAAAGAGCCAAAGGACAAATCGACGCTATCCTCAATAGAAAAGCATAGCTTGAAATTTTTAAGAAAGAATGACAAGAAAGCTCTCTTCCTCATCTTTCAAACATTAGATAATGATGGCTTTGAGAAAATCTCAAATGTAACATGTGCTAAAAAAGCATGGAAGAAGCTGCAAACCTCTTACAAGGGCGCAGAGCAATTCAAAAAGGTTCGTCTCCAAACTTTAAGAGGAGAGTTTGAAGTCATCCATATGAAAAAAGATAAAATAGTATTAGATTACTTTTCTAGAGTCTTGGCAATTTCTACTTAACTAAAGAGAAATAGAGAGAAGACATATCTAAAGATTATGGAACAGATTCTTAGATCTTTCGATCCAAAGGTCAAAAACATTATCTCCATCATTGTAGAAACCAAAGATTTAAAGGCCATGACAATTAAACAACTCTTGGGTTCTTTACAAGCCCATGAAGAAAAGAAAAAGAAGAAGCAAGGGATCATGGAACAACTCCTCAAGATGCATCTCAATATGAGCAAGAAGCACGAGTTTAGTAGGCATGCTAGAAGCCAACATAGCTGAGGACGAGGTCATGGCCAAGGACGAGATAGAGGTCATAGACGTGGACAAGGTTGGAGTCTTGAAAATAACTCTAACAAATTTAACAAGAACTATGAGAGAGGAGAAAGCTCAACAAGAGGCTGTGGAAAAGGAAATTCAACTCAAGGTATGAAAAATCTCAAGTTGAATGCTACAATTGTCATAAGTTCAGTCATTACGCTAGGGATTGTAAAGCTCCAACTAATAGAGTTGAAGAGAAGGCCAATTATGTTAAGAAGAAGGATGAAGAGCTTGCAATTTTGTTATTAGCTTGAAAAAACAATGATAGAGGTCAAGAAGACACATGGTACCTCAACAATGATGCAAGCAATCACATGAATGGAAGGAAAAGCATTTTCATTAAACTAGATGAAACAGGAAGAGGCAACGTCTCTTTTAGAGATGATTCCAAAATAGAAGTGAAAAGAAGAGGTAACATTCTTATTTGTTTGAGAGATGGTAGACATTAGTTCATTTCCAATGTTAAATATGTGCCTAACATGAAAAGTAACATTTTGAGTCTAGGACAACTCCTAGAGAAAGCTTATGATATTCGTATGAAAGATTATAACCTTTCCATAAAAGATGATAAGAATAACCTCATTGCTAAAGTGCCAATGTCAAAGAATAGAATATTCATGATCAACATTCAAAATGATGTAGCAAAATGTCTAAAGGCTTGTTATAAAGACACATCATGGCTATGGCATCTTTAGTTTGGGCACCTCAACTTTGGAGGCTTGGATTCATGATCCAAGAAGAAGATGGTAAAAGGTTTACCTTGCATCAGTCACCTATAACAACTATGTATAGGATATTTACTCTAGAAGCAGTTTAGAAATAGCTTTCCAAATGATTCAAATACAAGAGCCTAAAGGACGTTCGAGCTCTTTTATTCAGATGTATGTGGACCTATCAAGCCAAGTTCTTTTGGTAAAAGAAACTACTTCCTCCTCTTTATAGATGATTTTTTAAGAAAAGTGTGGGTTTATTTTTTAAAGCAAAAATTAGAAGTCTTTGAAGCATTCAAGAAGTTCAAGGCCGCAGTGGAGAAAGAAAGCGGTCTTTAGATTAAAGCCATGAGATCTAACCGAGGAGGAGAATTTACTTCAAAAGAGTTCCAAGAATTTTATGCAGCAAATGGAATTCGACAACCCTTGACTATGTCAAGATCTCCTAACGGAATGGTGTGGCAGAAAGGAAGAATAGAACCATCCTCAATATGGCATAGAGTATGCTTAAGAGTAAGAGAATGCCAAAGGAATTCTGGGCAGAAGCTATAGCAATTATCTTCTACCTTGCCAATCATTCTCCGAGAAAAAGTGTAAGGGGGAAAACACCATAAGAAGCATGACGTGGAAGAAAGCCCAGCATTTCCCACTTAAGAGTTGTTGGAAGCATCTCTTATTCGCATATACCATATGAGAATAGTAGCAAGCTAGACGACAAGAGTGAGAAGCTTGTGCTCATTAGTTATAACACTAGCTCTAAAGGCTACAAGCTGTATAACCCAATATATAGGAGGTTGTTATTAGTGATGATATAGAGTTCGATAAGGAAAGCACTTGGTATTCGAATGTTTGAAAAAAAACTATGACTTCTTCCTATATTTTAATGAAGAAGATGAAGAACAACCAAGTGCGATGGATCAACCGACAAAAGATCCCACTGTACCACTAGATTCACTGACAATAACTGATGATAGAAATTCACCGCCATCTTTTTTTCCTGAAAGAAATGAAGAACATACAAAGAGCCTTCAAGATCTCTATGAGGTAACTGAAAAACTAGAGAATCTCACTCTCTTTTACCTTTTTGCAAATTGTGAACTAGTGAACTTTCAAGAAACTATACAAGAGGAAAAATGGAATGATGCAATGGATGACTAAATCAAGGCAACCAAGAAGAATAACCCTTGGGAACTTACTTCACTCCTAAAAGGGCACAACATTATCGGAGTCAAGTGGGTATGCAAGTCAAAGAGAAATGCTAAAGGACAGATCAAAAGGCATAAGGCGAGGCTTGTTACAAAAGGGTATAGTCAAAAGGCTGGTATCAACTACGATGAGGTATTTGGTCCTGTTACCTGATTAGAAACTATAAGACTGATAATTTCTCTAGTAGCTTAAAACAAATAAAAGATACATCAAATGGATGTAAAGTCTATGTTCCAAAATGGAGTCCTCGAAGAAGTAGTTTATGTTCAACAACCACAAGGATACAAAGTCAAAGGGCAACATAACAAGGTTTTAAAGTTGAAAAAGGCTCTTTATAGGCTGAAGAAAACACCGAAAGCATGGAATAGTCGGATTGACAAGAATTTTTAGGGGAATGGTTTCAACAAATGTCCATATGCTCTTTACATCAAGAATAAAGATGGAGATGTGTTAATCGTTTGCTTGTATACGAATGACTTGATCTTCATTGGAAGCAACCCTAAAATGTTCAAAGATTTCAAGAAAGCAAGAATAAAAGAGTTCAAGATAACTGACATTACATTGATGGCGTACTACCTTGGCATCAAAGACAAGTAAAAGGAAGACCGATTTTCATCTCACAAGAGCATTATACAAAGGAATTCTAAAGAAGTTCAAGATGGAAAATTGCAAACTGATAAGCACACCGATAGAATGCGGAGTCAAGATGTCTAAGCATGAAAAAGGAGAGAGTATAGATCCAACACTCTTTAAGAGTCTAGTTAGAAGTTTGTAGTACTTGACATGCATAAGACTTGACATTCTTTATTATGTTGGACTCGTCAGTCGATATATAAAAATCCAACAACCATGCACTTTAAACTTGCAAAGAGAATCCTTTGTTATCTAAAGGTACGACAAACTTTGGTTTATACTATTTAATTTCTAATGACTATAAGCTCGTTGGATATAGCAATAGTAATTAGAGTGGAGTGCAGATGACAGAAAGAGCACTACTGGGTGACACTGTATTCACTTGGATGTCAAAGAAGCAACCGATTGTCATATTTTCTACATGTGAAGTTGAGTATGTTGCTACTACCACGTGCACCTGTTGTGATAACCTGCCTTTTCGAGCAATCATTTTACTTTCTTAAACATAGTTCTTAAACATTGATCTTACTTACTTAATAAGAAAATACTAAATTAAATTTTTTTCTTTAACATTCTTTAATACGTACTTAAAAACTGTTGCGACCTCTGTTGCTATTCAAGTTGAGGCCTTGCTCAACATTTACCTTTAAAACTATTTCAAATCGTTTCTTAAAACTTAATAAGAAACCTTTACTAAAACATAGCTTAAAACCTAACTTTACAATTAGATAAAACATTTTGTAAAAAATGACTTAACTTTGAAAACATATCTTAAAACTTTGAAAACTTGAACCTATATTAAAAAATGATAAAAAAAAATCTTTTGAATAGCGAAAACTTACTGTGGTGGTATCTATACCCAAATCTTCGCATCTGTCCTCTGCAGCACTCAGCTCTTCTAACGGGTCCTACTAGTCACCCATAAACTACCTACAGCATGAAGAAACTTTTAATGAGCTTTCGCTCAGTAAGTTCAAACATATTCTCACAAATCATTTAGAACATGCTTTACAAACTTTTCTCATAAAAAAAACCTTTCGCTTGAAACATTTTTCATAAAACATTTCTAAAATGTTTTCATAAAGCATTTCTGTAACATTTTTCATAACACGTTATTTATAAACCTTTTCTTGTAAACATGAAAATGTTTTCATAAACACTTAACATAAACATTCCTCAGAATATTTTTCATGGAATTTAAATATTTAATAACAAGGAAAACAAGCAAAATTAAAATGCATGTTTCCATTTATGCTTAATTATGTTCTTTCAATTATGAATGTCTTATGAACATTCTTTTCTTACTTTAACCTTCTACCTTTGTTCCTTAACTATCCTTATCTTACTTTAACTTTCCATCCTTTGTTCCTTAACTTTCCTTATCTTACTTTAGTGTTTGTACCAAAATCATTAATCATGAGATCATAAACATGATGCTTCCCTTGCAAAAGGCTTGAGACCATCGAACGTTGAGGTCATGTACCTCACATTTAGGAGGTCAAACCTTTACTTTCATTACCTCACAACAAAGAGGCTAGTACGATACTTTCTTTTTATCTTTACATTACCTTCTTATTAACTTTAGTGAGCATATCAAATACAATTCTGTCATATGCAACCACCCTTGCAAATCACAGCTTATACTATAAAATCTATTACATAACAAATGCAACATATAACGCAAATACATTTTGCAAATCATGACTTTTATTCTGAAACTTATTGCATAACAAATGCAACTTATTGCATAACAAATACATCATAAAACTTATAACTTAAACTTTATAACATTATGCATTATCAAGATGCAAAGCATATTTTAAATACTTTGAAAATCATAGCTTGAACTTTTAAAAACATTATGCATATCAATATGCAAATAGACTTTAAATATACAGTTGTAAATTCATTGCAAATCTTGCTTTGAATCTTTAAATCTTTTTGCATAATAAATGCAAACATACTATGAAAGAAACTCACATAATAATTGCAAACTCATTTATAAATGTATACATAAATATTTAAAAATCATTTACTTCATGCTGTAGGTAAAGTTTGAAACTTACCCAGACTATGCTCTAGCGTTCTCTATTCCGTTCATTTTCCTTCCATTAGTCGGCTTCTGTGTCCTGATCAAATGACAGCTGACTTATTAGTTAACTTTCTTTATTATCAATCCACTTGAATGATAACTTAACTTAAACCTTAAAGCTTCATTCCTTCTTTTCATAACTTGGTTTACTATCGGTCTACCGTTCTCTTTACCTTGTACCCCATTGATTTTAACTTCGTAACCCACTAGGTTACTGTACTTTTTACTTAACTTCGTAACCTATCGGGTTATCACTCTTTTGTTCTTAAGTGACCCTTAGTTAAACTTTTCGTCTCATTGGTGGTTTTGATACTTAATGTATTACAGGACATTTTCTATCAAAGAACGTTATGCTAATTTAGAGTGTTCGACTCTGCTTTGGTCGTTTCGTAAAAATGATGTTTTTACCCCCTATTGGTTTTTTTTGTCAACTTCGTAACTCTATAAAACCCATTGCTTAACTTTAACGTTCTATTACCTACATCGTACAAAAAAATTCCCACTAAGGAATGTTTCCCAACATAGGGCGTTTCAAGTCCATTTTGGCCATTTTTCATAAAATGACCATTTTGTCCTTAATCTCTTTTTCTTTCATTCTTTCCTTGCCTAAACTTTGAATCTTTAAAACTTAGCATCTATGATACTTACTGCCTACAGCAATGTAGGAAACCAACGTTCCCTAGTGAAAACCCAGTTTTCACACAATTTTATGGTTTTGGCCCGAAATATAAAAATATTTACATGTCTACCCTCAAAACCAAAAATGACCAATTTATACGAAAACATTTAGTTTTTCACAATGAATTAAACTTACAAAAGCACTATGGTCAAATTCCAAACATTTCATAACGTTTTCATTTTACGAAATTTTGTACCCAAAATTTTGTAAAATTCATAACTTCTAAATCGGGCAAAATTTTAAGAAATTGTCGACGCAATTGTAGCAATTTTGATGCGTTCTACAACTTTTGTGTTGTAACTTTCTTGAAATTCCATCATTTAGAGGGACTTTTTGGCTGATTTCTAAATCTACCGAGAATCCTTTTTCTTTACAATTTAGTCCCTTTTGAAATTTCATCAAAACCCTTACTTTCTTCTTCCCATCATCATCATCATCAATATATAACATAAAACAACCATGCCATAATGTCCATATTATATGCCATGGCTTAAACATTTCATCAAACACTTAACATGCATTAAAAAACATAAATTTTAACTTAAATAAAAAGACTAAGATTTTACCTAATCATTCCCAAGTGCTTGTCCTCACTTTATAGCACTTGAAAGCTTCTAAATTCCCTTGACATCAAGCCCTTAACACACCATAAAAATCCATCAAAATTTGCACAAAAACCCTTGTTCACAATAGAGTAAGTTTTGAGTTTTACCTTAAAACTCCTTAATCTTCCTCTAGAATTCTTAACCTTGCTTCCTCAGATGATTGAAGACCAAAATCACCAAAGTTTGAGTGAGAGAGGCATAAGAGAGGAATCGGTTTTCCTTGGAGAGAATAGCCCCCCAACCCCAACCCCGCCCTCCCCCTTTTCTTTTTTTTTCTTCCTTTCTTCCTTTCTTTCTTTCTTTTCCATTCTTTTCACATTTTTCCCTTCTCCACCATGGCGACCAATTGGTCTTCTTATCTTATGGATTAATTCAACATTTTTTCTTTTTCTTTTCTTTTTTTTTTATAAAAAGGTGATGAGTCATCACCTTGGTAATCAATTAGATTACCTTGGGTGCCCAAATGTGATTGGGCCACATTAGTGGGTGTGGTGGCCCAATCAAACTTATCAAGGTGTCCCACTAACTTTTTACGCAGTCCAAGTTTACACTGATAGTATTTTTTCTATACAGGTCATGAGGTCCCATAACCTTCCACACTCATTTTCATCCATTACATAATAAAATTTTAATATTATCTAACTTTATACAATCTAAATTTATACTGATAGTATTTCTCTTATATTGTCGGTATATTCTCTATACTGTTACAGCATTCCTTATTCATCCAAATCTTCAAACAGTATTATTCCTATACTGCTTTAACTTAAATAGTCCAATTTCTATACTGCATGACCTTAAACAGTCCAATTCCTACACTGCGTTACTTTTGTAGTGTAATTTTTATACTGCATAACTTTATCAATGTACTTTCTTACACTATGTTATTCTAATACTGTATAATTTCTTATATTATTATATAGTATTTTTCTTCTTAAACTGTATTTTTGTCTTACATAATCTTTAAATTACTACATTTTTCATGTATTGAAAATACTCGGGTGTTACACCTGTTATGCAATATGGCTTCAGAGTTTGTTGAAAGAATTAAACATGCCATAAAAAGAGCCTACAAAGATTTTTTATCAACAACAAATTAGCAATTACACTAGCAAAGAATCTAGTTTTCTATCAAAGTAAATACATCGGCACTTGATATCACTACATAAAGAAGTGTATCACCAAAAAGGATGTGCGATTGAAGTACATGAAGCCTCATGACTTAGTTGCAGACATCTTTACTAAGCCACTAAAACAAGAAGATTTTGTCATTTTAAGAAGCGTACTTGGAATCATAAAACAAGTTTAAGGGGAGTGTTGAATAATAAACTCGTCATATGAAGCCTAGGGCCCATGAGCACCATCTAGTGTTTTGAATTATTTGCATCTTGTGAACGATTAGTTGTACTGCTTTAATTGTGTGGCTTTTGTATTAGTTAAGTTATAGTACTTCATGTGTAGTAGTTTAAGATGTTTTTTTATTTTGCATGAACATGGAGAATGACTGACATACCGTCACCTGCGACATTACCCAATGATGTTAATTTACTTAACGTAAATAAGAATAGCACTAAAACATCACATTCTAATGTTAAATTAACATAAGTGTCCATAGAAAATAACGAAAAAAGCATAGCTTCTAGCAAGTGAGAGAGTGGAAAACGAAGCAAAGCTTTGTATTGTGAGTGAGAGTTGTGTGAAAAGTTGTAATATTTTGAGTTGTGAGTTAATAAAAGTTTTGTGTTTGACTTTGAACAAGTTTCCAACAATTCTGATTTGTTGGGGTTGAGTTACTAATCGTGTCACAAATCCAAAACCAAGTGGTGATGTGGTTGTTTAATTAAAATAATGAAACAGGTTTAACTCAATACGTCAATTATTTTATATATTTTAGGTAATTAATAAAAAAATATGGTGAGTTTTAAAACCTTTTTGAAATATTACCGATCTTTAAAATTTAGCAAGTAAAATTTCTTAAATAACCTCAAAAAATAAATTAAAGTGTTAAAGTCCACCGAAAAAGTTTAGGTCTCACCGAACCCCACACGGTGCACACATAGTACAGACATAAAGAATTATTATAAACCACACCCCAACTAAATATAATCAAAGTCCTTATTACTACATTCCTTAAAATTTAAAAAAAAATAAAAAAAATAGAAAATCTAAATGTCTCACAGCCCGTGTGAGAATGACAACAACATTTTACTCGGCGGCATACTATGATCCACCTAGAGGGGGGATTTAAAAACAAAATAGTAGAAGTATGAGCGAAAGTGTAATACCCCTCAAGCTAACTAATAAGCTCATGAAAAACCTATTTAGTTAGGATAAAGAGTATTAACCTTTCATTTACATTATAAATGTTATGGTTTACTTAAAATATTACATTATAGAAGAGTTTTAAAACTGTTGTTTCACTCATTTCCTTATATACAACATATATAGTATTTCAAAATAAGATGTGCAATGTACTGTCACATCCAAAGTTAGTAATATATCTGTTTATAAAACCATAATGGAGATACCAAATTTTACTAAATAGAGTTCCAAAATAAGCTTCAAAAGCTAATCTAAAACATAGCATATGAACAAATCTCTATCTGGCAACTCCGAATACTCAGTCAACCCCTAACCTTGTATATCCTCACCTACATCATAAGAACTATAATAAGCTAAAAGCTCAGTAAGAAGAAACTAATACATGAACATAAACATTGAATACGAATGCAATCGAACATTTTCTTTTATTAGTTTTCTTTCAACAATTCTTACTTCTTTTGGGTACCTTTGGAGTGTAGTACTTAACTAGTAATGATAGGCCATGGTTTTTGGAACCTGTTCATCATAAGTTGGCCAATGTAATAATAATAATACAAGGTTTCTATCTTGGTCATTAGACCTTAGGTATTTGCCATATTCTAACTCAATCTTTGTGGCTTTTCTTATCTTGGTTTTTCAATCTTAAAGTATTCACCACCTTTTCTTTGGTTTGCCTGTCCCACCCATGTCTCATGCCTGCCTAACCACCAATTAAGCACCATACCCCCATTTTAGTTTAAAACTTCACTCCTTTTTAAAATCACATCTCATATTTTAATGTAAATATCATGAATCATGAATGCATTTCCACAATCTATATCATTCCCAAATAACAACAATCCAATCAATGCACCTTAAAAAATAACATGACATAGTTCTTATGATGCAATAAATAGTAATTTCTACTTACCTCGAGTCCAATTTGCGTTGAATGAAAAGATTAATTCTCTTAGAAGATAAAATATGCTAAAGGCCTAGCATTATAAAATCATATACCATTTAATTTCTCATAAACCAAACTCATTGATCTAGGTTATATTTCATATTATAAGTGTTTTGTATTAAATCAAACACAAATTGGCTATGTATAACAATGCCAAAATGCATATTTATGGTCAAAGAACAAGCCACACTACTAAACATATGATTAAACATGGAGATTAAATGCTCAATCATCTCAACAAACATGCATTTTAGCTCATTTCTACTACAAACTATATTATGTCAAATACATAACAATTTTATCACTTTTTTAATCCAAAATCAGGTCTTCAATAAGTAAATATTATTTCCAAGCATTAAATATCATTAAAGGAAGTATATAATCTTACAAAAACAGCTTAATACATGAAAATTAAGCATGGTGCAAATTTGATTTTCCACTTAACCTAGTTTTGCATTTTTTTTCCATAAATTTAGAAATAACATTCTAACTAAATCCCACCTATTTACAAGCATTCAAAATCACTTAATAAACACTTAGGATCAATCGAAGTAAAGGAAATAATTAGATTGTACAAGATTATCAATTTTGCCAAAAAACTAACTTAACTAGCTTAGTTTGAGCTCAAATTTGTCCTAGTTTGCTTTTTCCATATCTATAATCATATATAAAAGAAAATAACTTCATTTTATCACAAGAAAAATAAATATAGATGTTATCTTGTAGGGCTTGAAGTTATGGCTCTATTGGAGGTCAAAACACTTGATTTTCAAGCTCAAAATGGTGAGAACTTAGCCTGGTTTGTGTAACCCGAATTTCTATGGTGTTGTTTAAGTTTTTGTGAGCTTTATGATATGGAAAATGGAGAGAAAGAAGTGAGAGAGTGTTGGACGTTTTCATAACTACTTGAAAAAGAAAGAGGCAAAACTGAACATTCTAGTTCATTTAACTTAGTCAGGTAAGAGAAGGGAAGAGCTTGCTTGGAGGATTTTGCATCTTTTCCTTAGGTTTGATATGTGGAAGGAGTGCTAAGTATGAGAATTTAGCTAATAGCTAGCCATTTAAATCATGTATAAGCAAGGGTAATTCAATTTGCTAATAGCTAGCCATTTAAATCATGCATAAGCATGAGTAATTCAATTTGCTATACCCTAATCAACAAATTAATCAAATTGCACCATTTTACATACTTTTAAAATTTTTCTATTTCAAATACATAAATTGGCAAAACAATTAGTTTAGAATGTATTTGAAATGGAAAAACACTTTCCAATCAATTAGTAACTATTTAGCACACCAATCTTCCTTACTGAGAAACCGAGCTTTTCACTACAATTAGAATCGTTTAAAAATGTGTTAGATCATATATTAATAATTCAATATCATATTTATTTAATATAAGCATGTTTATGCATGATTCAATCTTATAAATAATAAGCACTTATGCTCGTAAGATATGCTTTATATATACTCAAAATTCAATATCATGTGTTCGTTAAGGGCATAGATATGCAAGATGCTTATTACTGGCTAATTATGAGTTAATTGGACATCACAAAGAGGCTCAGTAGGACTTAGGTTCCAAAATCATCATTTATAACCTGAAATAAATGAATTTAAATACAACTCATAGGAATAATAAATAACCAAGCAATTTCATGCTTACCGTTCATGTCTTGTGATTATCTCAAATCATGAATTAATATTTATTGTATACAAAGTCTCAAATCACCACTGTAGTGACCCAACTGGGTTTTGAGACTTGCTCCGAAGGTTGCTCTCTGGACGACCCTATCTCTATGTGTGTGGCATCATGCACTAGCATATCAATCTGAATGGGGGTTCTTAATCCGTTTGGTATACAGTGTCATTTTAGTCATATAATTCTCTGGGTATACTTTTACCGAGTTATCATTTTATGTATGTTATTATCATTCATTATGTTCATGTCCAATATCCTTTGGAAATAAATTAACACAAGCTATTCATTTCTTAAAAAAGTTTTAAGAAAAAGCAATATGGTCAAAACTCCTTTTAAATCATGGCTACATAAAGAAGGGTCTAGAATCCTATCTCGTTATCTAGCATGATTGCACCTCTACCACAGCCTTGTTTCGCTACACACTAGCTCCTCGAGACAGCAAATAACCTTAGGTATAGACTAAACAGATTAATGTCTAATTGTTGACATAACTCACTAGTATGCTACTCTTGGTTCTTTAATGTGCCATTTGTAAACATAATGTCTTATTCATTTCTATAATAATCAAACATATTAATAATGATTCGTGTTATATAAAATAAATAAAAATGCACCCAAAATTCATCTCAAGACAAGTGGGGCTCAAGTGGCTTGAAACCAGCCCCCCTGGTGTAGTACGATCGATTGTATATAGTGTATCACTGTTGACCATGTGTTCATGGTTGCTTAGTCAACCGCATTACATAGACCGCAGTAGACCGTAACGTCACAATCTGTATGCTCTGTTTCAAGCTCCCAAGTTTCAAACCATGTATAAATCATTTCAAATCCATTCTAATGCATTTTAAACATGCTCAAATGATCCTAAATCATCATATGAATCATAAACTGTCACTTTTTCATTCATGCATTCATGTTTCGACATTTTTCCAACACTTTTGATCATCATTCTGAAAATAAGAAAAATATGTGTAAAATGTATTTAGATCCGAATTTGTGAGCATAAATGGATAAATCTCATGTTTAATCCTACATAAACCACATATGAACATTATTAGACTTGTTTCTAACAATTTCCAAATGTCAAAACACCATTTAAATCTTAGTCTAGCACATGCATGAATGCTTTGAACACCAATTTTCCAAAACATAAACTAACCAATACTAACAAAAATCTCTAGACTTAAATGCACAAATTTAAAGCTATAAATTAGAAGTAGATTTTAAAATGTAAAGAAAAAGGTTGATTTGCACAACTTCTAACCTCATTTTGTTGGGATTCAAGCCTAGAATGATGGTTTAGCTCTTGGTTTGTCAATGATAGCTTAAGTCTTTCTCTCTATTTTGTTGTGAGTGAAGCAGGAAAAATGGAGAAGGGTGAGGAAGAAAGTGTGTCCAAGAGAGTAAACGTGAAGAATATGAGAGAAAGGAAGTTATGCTAGGTGTGTTTGGGGTTCTCTAAGTTAGAGGACCAGAGATGGTTTCAAACGAAAACCATGTACAGGAAGTGGTTTCAAAGCGGGGAAAATTCAAGGTTGTCTATTCACGTGTATTACTTCACGTGGGAAGATCAAAGTATGTAGGGGACAAGTTGGCTATTTAGGGAAAAGGTAGGTGATTTGATTTATTTATTTATTGGAAAATAAAAAGGAAATACAGAATTTGTTAAAAATAATTAAGTAAATGATGAAAATTAAAATAAATCAACAAAACAATTAAAATACAATTAATTAAGAAAATATCACAAATATGATTAATTACAATTTAAATCTCAATAACGCACACTAATTACCAATTTAGCATTATCATCATGATTAATTATTTTTTGGACATCACAAATTGTGCCTTTGTCTTTCATGTCTAAATTGGTATTGGTATTTTTCTTATTTGCAATGAAATACCATTAAAAAAAATACATTTGGTCAATGGTATAGGAACTAAGCTTTTAAATCCAAAGTTGATTAGAAACAAATAAAAATTGATATTAAAGTAAAGCGGAAGACAAAAAGATTTAGCATAGAATGTTTACAAGAAAGACATATGGTCTTGTAAAATTAAAGTCTAGACCTTTTGGTCATGCTAGTCCCT
>CAMOHE010046061.1:0-59592 GCA_946598075.1 Artocarpus hirsutus
CACTTGTTAATAAGCTAACATCAAAATGCAACTTCAAGAAAGGGAAAATACACACACACACACACACACAAGCCATAACAATGATCAGCAAGGGGATCAAGCAACATTAAATTGTAATGAAACCCTTGATACTACCTTTGAGTTATGACACTTTACTAACAAAATTCGAACAACAAATCAATCTAAGAATTCTTGGAAGTCCCTCAAAGCATCAAATGAACCTAACAACTATGACCCAATCAAATGAAAACAGAACTCAAAGACAATTTACAAGTGAAAATTACAAATAAAAATAGCATACACATGATGATTATATCACTTGTTATTCAAAATTCTAGGTTTATTATTGTTTCAAAAAAAAATTCTAGGTTTATTATATATATACCTTAGCCCCATAATTAGCTGAAAATCTAGCAGCACGAACACCACCACTTCCAGCACCAATTACAAACAAGTCGAAGTCATAGCGGGCCTCCTCTTCCTGAGTTTGATTAATTTCTCCATCGACAAGCATCTTCCTCGCCATTATTATTAATTACAGACTAAATCAAACTGAATCTGAACCAACAAATGAAAACTTAATATTTGCTAAGAAACCGGAGTAAGCAAAGAGAATACAGAACCATTCAAATCTCAAAACTTGCTTCGCAAGTTTTTCACTTCGCAATAAAACACCACCTTTTTTACTTTTGCTCAATTTAAGCATAAATGGAATATCGATTACAAAAGGCTTTTCCCACAAATTTTCCTACAAGCCAAACAAATTAGTATGAAAATTCATATTTGAGTCCTCTGCGTCACAGTTCAATGCCGTTTGATTTTCGTATACTATAATAGCGAAAAAAAAAAAAACTTTTGCGGAAATAGCACAAAAGAGTGAAACTTTGATAACTAAAATAAGGATCCGATATTTGAATCGGGGTGATAATATCATTCCAGAGTATTTTCCAAGCAACCAAACAGAAATGTGATCAGAGAGCGTACCGATGAGAAGAAAAGGAGGTCCGGGGTCTGCAGAGGAAGAAATGAAAGGATAAAAAATGGATCAAAAACAAAACTGTCTCTATAGTGCCGTAGTGATTTTATTAATATATATATTTATATACCAACGACCTGTGGATTGGACGGCAAAAGCCAATTTTTGCTTAAATAAGCCCTCAAATTTGAATTTGTGTATAAAAAAATCAGTTTTGAAATTTGAATCTTGTGTATAAAAAAATAAGTATTGAAAGAACTTTTTCATATAGATTCGACTCGACTCAAATTTAAATTAATTGGGTATACTTTTACTAGAATTGAGGATTTTTTTAATGAATTTGTGTCTTTAAATAATGGGTCTGAACCACGAATGGTTTTAAAATATATATATATATTTATATATATTATATATATATGTGTACGAATTGAATTGTAATAATAACAATTTCGTTGATTTTTTGTCCTTTTCGGCAGAAATTAGTTTCAATTATACATTCCGGAGATTTTTGAAAGCCAAGTTCAATGAAAATACCGAGACGAGTTCAATCACCGCAGAACGGTGCGTTCCAACGAATCAACCTTTTGCATGTACCTAGTTATAACTAATTGGTTCTACCTAAATAGAACGTGAAACTTTTCATTTTTACAATAAAAAGTAAAAAATTACTATAATATAAACTCTTACATTTACAATAAATTTACCAAACACCTTAAAATTGTCTTCTTTTTTTAACAAGGATAAATCCACATACTCCAATATAGTCAAACTCGTGGTTAAAGGTTCAAGTGTTATATAAAAATGATATTAAATAAAAAAGTTATTTCTTGCCAGTCTAATATTCAATCACAAATGTATGAGAGAGAGACCGCACCGTCGTAGATCCTTACAATTAGCACGTTGTCACGTTGGGCGAGGCTGATTTGTTGGAGGAATAGGGCCTCTTGTTAACATTCTTGGGAGACATACTAACGATGATCGTCCCATCAGACTTATAGGTATTGACTGGCTAACTTTAGCTGAGCATTGCTGTTAATAATAATTATTTAAGCTAAAAGATTCAGACAATGGTTAATTGGATGTAAATTTCAGTCATTTCAGTTTTGGCATTAAGCAAAGCGACAAACTAAAAAAGAATTGGCGCATACTTGATATGATTTTCGACTCAAGATTAAGGCTTTTTTTTATGCATTTTTGTTTTGGTCACTTCAAAAAGTGGTTGGAGTGGTGGAGGAGAACCTTTCATTTATTTTAACAAAAAAAAAAAGGAGAAAGGATCTTGACTTATTATTTCACTTTTACAAAGAGAAAAACTAGAAAATAAAGGAAAAAGTAAATTTTTGGCCAAAAATAAATTAATCAATAAAAAAAGAATAAAAAAAAAAAAAAAAAAAAAAACAAAGGTGTAATAAAGGATTTTTTTTTTAATCAAAAAGGCTTAACAAGGACAAGTTGCATACGGCAAGTAAAAGCAGCAAGAAACAAGAAAAGTCAATTATGAGGTGCTTCAAAAAATCGCACGTTAGGGTCTTATTTGATACCATACCTGGGAAATTTGAAATTTTTATATAATGTTTGTTGTTTCATTTTCAAAAAACAAATATATATATATATATATATATATGTGTGTGTGTGTGTGTGTGTGTGTGCGCGCGTGTGTGTGTGTGAACTTGAGCCCGTACGTAAAATCTGAATTGAACGCTAAACATAAGTGAGAGATTTTGAATGGCTATGTTAGCAACGTTTAGTCACGAAGGAACGAAAAATAAATAAAATTTGAGAAAGCTGAAAACAAGCTTTTGTTGTGACAATATCTATAGAGTTAATCTTTGGTAACACTAATTAAAAAATATTTAAAAATAATAATTGCTTTGAAATTAGACAAATGACCGGTTTGGGCCATCTTTTTTTTTTTTTAATGGGCAAACTTTTTAATTTTTTAGACAAATGATCAAATTTATTAAAAATTAAGGAAATAACCATTTTTGCATAACAGTTAACCAATAATAACCTGATATAATAATAATAATTTATTAATGGTATATCAAATTACTGGGTAAAATAGGTTAATCACTTAATTGATTGAACTGATATAATAATAATTTATCAATGATTTATGAAATTATTAAATGAACCCCCTGTTTGGCATATTGGTGGGAACGGTTCCTACCACAAACTCAGTTATAAACAATATAAAGCTCCCACATGTTACAGTAACAATAAAAAAATTGTTATAGTGTAAAACTCTCATATACTATAATAAAAGTGGTTCTAACTAATGATTTTTACCACCTTCCAAACACCACTCAAATAGGTTAATCACTTACTAACAGTGGTTATTCATAGATAAATCACCAAGTTAATAAGTAATAAGCTGTAAATTACCACCTCATTATTAAACACCCAGTACATGTTGGTGTGGTCTTTTCCTACACGGAGGTGGTGGGATCCACCCACTTAATTTAAAAAAAAAAAAAGAAAATTAAGTTAATTGTATAAAAACACAAAGGAACATTGTGTAATCGACGCCCAAGAGAGAGAAAAGAGAGAGAAGGGGAAAGAGAGAACAAGGATTTGTGAGTTTTCTAGTTTGAAGAGCGCAAGATTTAACAGTGAATCTTCCTCTGATCATCCTCAAATTTCAGTATGTTGTTGGCGAAGGTCTAGGTTATGCTTTTACTAATTCGTTGTTTCGACTTTTCTATTGCCAGTGTTTGGTGAGGCTCAAACTTGTTACTTTGTAGATTATTTGTTAAAATGCACCCTAAGATGAATAGTTGATGATTGTTAGCCTCTAGATTGTTGTTAGAAAAGAACTTTGGTGTATCCCTTAATTTTTTTTAGAAAAAAATTATAATACGTGTCTAAATTATTGTTATGAAATTAAAATTTAACACAATATTTAAAATATCTTAAAAATATCTTTAATGATATAGTAATTATCTTAAAGATATTACATATTGTACTATATAATTACATATAAATAATTTTAATGATGTCATTATTAGACATTTGTAGAATTTTTATAAATTAGAGTCATATTTTATTTCAATAAACGTAATTGGAGCAAGTCTCTCGTTAACCCTTTTTTTTAGTGGAAGTTTTTTGGAGGGGCGTAAAGCCCATGTTTTTTCCCTTCACATTAGAGAGGTTTTCTACTTAAAAATCCTGTGTCTTGATTTTTGATGTTTTTTTTTCTGTTTGTTTGATTGATATTGTTTTGTTTGCGACTATTTGAGTACACAAAGAAAGAAAAAAAATATTTTTGTTTATTCCACCGAAAATAATAACTTATTAGAAATTATTGGTTTTTTCTCAGCAGTACATTATTAATTAAAATCAATACCTCATTGGTTTGCCATTTAGAGAAAGTAATTTCCTTATTTTTACAAAACTTTGGCCATCTGCTAAAAGAAAACCTAAAAAGAGCCTTTTATTTCTAAATCCTTCATTTTATTAAGTTACTGTTACGCCAATATTTATTATTAAGCAATGTTATAATTACCATAAGTAATTATAGATAAGTATCATAACTGTTGGTGAGCACTACCGGTGACGAAGTGAGTCCCCCTCAACTTTTCTCCATTTATATTTTTATATGTGTGTGTGTGACAAATTTATATATAACCCCCCCTTAAAAATAAAAATAATTTGATTTTACTCTAAAAATTTATAAAGTATCAAGTCTTAACTAAATATCCCTAAGTATTTAGCATGATCTTCTCCCCTCAACAATGGCTTCAAGCCTATTTATTTTTTTCTCTTATTTTTCTATTTCTTGATTTTTTTTTTCATTGGTATACATACCCATTCTTTTAACAAATGAATAAAAACAATAATTTCTTAGAGAAAAAATTTAAATTGTGTCATAATTTTTTTTTTGGGAAAGTAAAAATATATTTTAATAAAGTGATCAATCATACACGATTGTGAATTTGTGATATATTTATAACATTACATTGCTTTGTTTTCCTTAAAGGCAAAATTTATGTCCCTTCGCTTCTGGCAACGTCTGTTTTACTCGCGTGGGGCCTTTTCTTTTAAAGCCGACCTCGCACTAAAGGACACAAGGTGGGGTTGTTGGCCTGGGTTTGCATGTTTCTTCCTATTTTGCTCTCAGCAAAAATAATCAAAAAAGAGTATTATACATAAAATGCTTTTTTAATCTTATCAAACTAAGAGTTTAAAGAAAAAATAAGACCTATCAAAGAGGAAGAGTTTCATAAGTTCACTTTCTCTTTCAGTGATTGGCACTTTACGTCTTTAACTGCCTGAATTTGAACAACTTATCTAAATATTGATAACAGAAATTTAAGCAAGTTATATTTTTGCAGTAAATAATTGAAGTTAATTGGAGGTTTTAATAATATTTGAAATAAATAGCTTCAAATAGCAGATTTGCTCAATAATTTTTTTTTCTTTTTTTACTTGTAATAAATCAAACCAGGAGTTGTATTTTAGAAAATAAGGCGTAGAACTGAATGATTTTGAAGAACCAAGGGTGAACTGATAAATAGTATAATTCCCGACATTTAAGAAAATAATCTTTAAATTTAGTCGTAAAGGTTTATCTCAGCAATCACATTACGCAAACCCATGCGTCATATTATATAAGTGTCGTTTGCCCTTTTATGAGTTGTGAGATAGAGAGAGAGAGAAGACAACTAAGGTACAAACTACAAGTGGGGCTGGGAGGACCACACATCGTAAATGCTTTCAATTGTCAATGACAAAGAAGTGCACAAAATTATAAGTAAATTACATGGTTACATCTTAAGTTATACGGTTTTTATGTAATATATTTTAAATTTTTAATTTTGATAAAATATATCTTAAATTTTAAAATAATTGATAAATAAAGTCTAATAATTAACAAGCATGAAAAGCTATTAATGATTTTGATCACAAAATTTACATATGAGTTTTTTAAAGACAAAGCTTATTATTTTAAGAAAAATTTGAAGCTTAACATATGAAAAAAAAATACTTAATGAAAATTAAAATACTTCTTAGACCTCAATTATTAATAACTTTAATATTTATGGTATATTTTATCAAGATTAAAAGTTTAAAGTATATTATATAAAAAAAAAATAGTTCAAGGTTTAACAACACAGTTTACACATAAAGTTAAGGTACAGGATGATGAAGTCCCAAATGTGACTTTGAGTTCTCAATAAAACAATCTTATTTGATCCCGCAAATTAAAAGGAAAGAAAAAACTTCAGAAATTTTCATAACTACTATCTTTTAAAACTAATTTTTTTATAAATACTTTATTTATAAAGTAACTTAATATGTATCATTGATAATATAACATAACTTTTTTAAAATATAACATGAATAAATACAACTATTAAAAGCTTGAAAAAAAAAAAAAAAAAAAGCCCCTGCGCTTTCAATATTGCAACATTTGGCGACGGAAATGAGAACGGTAAGATCACCCATTAGGCCCATTACCAATTAGCCTAAGTATCGCCTTGGGACCCATTTGGATTTGGTATAATATGAGATTTGACTCGTACCCTTTCATATAGAATATGAATATTAGTCTTCTTTTCATGATCTGGTTTAGTTAATATAAGATTCAATTCCGTTTTAGAAAAATGAAACTAAAAATAAGTAATAAGAAAGAGATATGCCCTATAAGGCTTGGATAATCTACTTCAGCATCTTATAGTTCTACGCAGACCACAGTTAAGTAATTGAATATCAATTTATGGACACTTTAAATAGCTGCATCAAAATTTTGAAATGACAGACTAATCTACAACGCTTAGATATCAATTTATAGATTCTTTTAAAAAAAGTAGCAAGAAAATTTTGAAATGACAGGGACTAATCTACAACATCATGCACGTGAATTAGCTACTCGGTTGCCACCCAGCCTTTTTATTGCCAATTTTCTAGACGGCTTCCTCATAACCACCTCCAGTTTTTTGCTTCTATTGCAAGAAGGTTAGCGGAAACCCAAGAAAAGCCGTGTAAAACATTTCTTTACAAGATTATGACAACTTACAAGATACAATCAGCAGGAGCATTGGAACACAGAGTTCCCCAGGCACTTTGCCTTTGTTGCAATCTTTCTAACGCCTGTTTCAGTGTGTGCGTGTGGTGTTCTTGAACTAGCAGGAGATAACTGGATTCTATCCATTACATTAATCTTAGGGGCCTCAAGGATTGCCTTAGGCATGGATAACGCCCACTGCATTCCCCATATTGATAGAGGCCTCATATATATAAGCGAGCGGAAGTGCCCATCGATCGTCCATCCCTCTGGAGTCTGGAACCAGTACCTGTACAGTCAGGAAAAATATTATAAGTGGGCTGATAAACACATCTGAATTGAGAACAAGAGACACCCGCAGTAAGATGAGAATGTCAATCAAGAAGTGAAGAATTTAAGCAAAATTAATAGTCTTTGAATAGTTGATTAATAAATAAAGGCCAACAACTTTGAGTAAGCTGAAAGCCCAAGACTTTTAAAAAATGGAGAAAAACTAGTTTTACTGTACAAATCAATATTTGGTGACAACATGAGACACCAAACGAATATAAGCATGGTTTAGTGTGGTTGAAACTTGAAAAGGATTGAGTAATGTTGAAAAAATTTGTTGTCATCACGCGGCACAAGATTGATAAGCAGGAACTTATACTCCCTCTGCTATAGTTGCAGTGACACTGGAAACAAGTACAGAGACAATATATTTTGAACTGCAAATCCAAAATCCTTTGTCTAAAGCCGTGAATAAACCAACTAGCACAGCCTATGCATGCCAAGCTGGTGTCAGCTTAGCTCTTAGAGTCACTCGCCAAGTTAATCTATAATTAATAAGCATAAAAAAGGATCAATTCAATTTTAAGTAAAAGATTTTTCATCTTTGAACCACAAGCTAAACCACTGAAGAGCAATTTTTGAAGAATGTAATTTTCAGTACGTGTATATGATGAACCCCAAAATATAATAACCCGCAATGACTGTACCACCACTCTGACCCTTGGCTGCAACCTTCAGCATCATGTCAGTTCTTTTATCTTAACCACGTATTTGCACCACTTGCATCTCTCGATTCTTAACACCCCAAGCCCTAGCAATCCAATGACTCCCTTTTCATCAATTTTAACGAATCTTTCAGCCTAAAATCTTGATAAGCCCTTCAATGGTTACTCGAATTATCTATCTAATCATCAATAATATGACCAAATTTTATTCCGCTTTTTTAGTTTGCATGACGCCAGCTTCTTTTTCTTTTTCTTTTTCTTTTTCTTTTTCTTTTAAGAATGAAGTTAGTTAGCACCATTCCTAAATGCATGCATCTCCATTTGTAATGTATAAGCTAAACATAAAATAGAATGAGAAGATTAAGCAAGTTAAACCATCAGAAAGAACTACAAATAACTCACGTACGTGTGGTACTTAGTACTTACCCATAACCCTCTTCTGACCAACCTGCGATAAAGATGCCTTCAGCGGTCGTGAATGCCTGATCCTCCATTCCTGAAAGGATCATTGTAGCTGCCGCAGCATAGGTGACACCAGTCCATATTTCACGTGATTGCATACATGTCTCATCAACCTTTCCGTTTGGATACATACCATTTACAGCACCAATTCTGCCTCCTTTGACTTTCATTACGTTGAAATCAAAGATCTTCTGAAGAGAACTTTTGATTTTAAAATCATCAAAAAGGGAAGGCAACCCTGAGGATGCTGTATACCACTGTCCAGCTAGTTGATCTGTCTGTATAGACTTGCTGTTACTACTGGACCCGCTGTCATAGTTAAAATAAGAACCATTCCACAACTTTTCTTCAAACACTGGTTTGGCCTTCAAAAATTTGGTCTTGCACCATTCGGCAAAATCTTTGTCACCTAGTTGAAGGGCCATCGCAGCTGCAGCTTGAAGTGCAGCAAGCCACAAGCAGCCACAATAAGCACTCACACCATGAACAGTCCAAGTATCGTATGTTTGATCTGGAAAACCATCATTCTCAATCAGACCATCATTGTCCCTGTCAAATTGCTCCATGTATTCCATTGCAGCACGAACAGAAGGCCATACATCAACTCCAAAAGCCATATCCCCTGTTGCAGAAAAGTCTCTATACACTTGAAGCACAAACTTTGGGTTCAGATCTTTCCATTCACTTGAATCATGAATATTATATGCATTCATTTCACTCCATGGATCATGTGTTCCCAGATCATGAGGGACAGCACCTCTAACCTTACGAATCCCCCAATTTCCCTCTGCCAGGAACTTCACTTTTCTTCCATCTTCAGATAAGATGGCTTTTGCAAAGTCCCTTTGAATAGTGAGTTCAATTTTGGGAAACAACTCAAGAAGTGCAAATGATGCATAAAAGTGCACATCATATGTGCACCACATGACATATTGCATGCCTTCCAAGTAGAGAAACCTTCCAACATCTTCATCTTCATTGTTGCATGTATATGGCTCTTTACCAATGTTTTCCAAACCAAAATTAGCTGCAGTACTATAACAACTATTAGCTGTTGCATGCTTCATATCTGTATTTAGTCTGCAGTTTGCTTCAGCATTAGTTGTCTTCATGTCTCCTCTATCAACTTCTGTTAGCTGCTGCTGACTATATCTCATGCTTGTAGTTGATGACAAAGAATCTGTCCAATATTACAGAGTTACAGTCAATGTTACTGCTTACTTTTACAGCACAAGGAAAGATGATAATTTAGCATTACAACAAAAGAAGAAACAAAAAAAAAAGTTCCACATCAAGGGTGCCACTAATTACAAGTGACAGCTGTTTTATCGTTAAAATATGTCAAGACTGTAAATGCGTACCAATCCAAACTGTTCCACCAGCGACAAGAAAGTAGAGCTCATTGAACAACGTAAACTTGTACCTGCAAAAATCAAGAGGCATATATTATATACACACGGTGACCAAAGTTTTCCCCTTGACAGACAAGAACACAGACCCAGAACAATAGTAGATTCACTGGATCGCTAAAAGCCTGTAAAGTAACTCGCTTAGGTATGACTGTATAGGCAACTTGAAAAGACCAACTGAAATGGTAATTTAGAACTTATCTGTAATACAAATGAATATGAATGTCAACTTTGGCAGCAGAACTAAATGGTTCCAATAGTTTTAAGGAAAAGAAAAAGGTACCTGAAGTCCAAAATGGGCGAAATATTTGACCAGACAATAATAGACGGAATTAATCCACATCCATGTAAAGCTAGAGACAGCATAAACAAAAGTATTTTGAAATTTTAAATCTTCAATGGACAAAATTATAGGTATTTACTGAGTAGCACACGCCACATGCAAGTATGCAACAAAGTTTACAGATGACCAATACAAGGGTTCCTGTCCAACGCTACAGTCTCTTAAGCAATGAGATTAAAATAACCGTGTCAATGATGAAATTGATGATCCTTCAACCAAATTCAATAAAACAGCGGAAATATCTGTCCTCTTTAGCCTCACGCTTTTGGATATTTGTGAGAATGCAGGGCTCAGCCTCATCAGGGCAAGCTTTACAGTATTAGATAACAGTCTCAGCATGCTGCCGTGCTTAGATATCAAGCTCACAAAATGTCAAATATACGAGAGGAACATTTAAGCTTTAAGGCTTGTTTAGCGACGACACCAATATTCAGTTGGCCATAAAAGTTCACATAGCTGAATGAATTATTACCATTCTGGTAGCCGCTCATCATTTAGAATGGGACCCTGCCACTGTTCAATCTCTTCTTCCCACCGCTTATAATCTGTTTTTCAAGATGAAATCAGGTTCAAATCATACCTTAAGATGACTTAAACACATGATATCAACTACTGACATTTATCAAACATCTTAGGCTTTAACAGAATAGGATGTGTTAATCAGGGATACATACTTGTTAGGGCATCATGAACCAAGTCTTTAGCTGCTAATTCAGAAGTACCATAAAACTTTGTGTACCTCCTGCAACAACATAATAAACTCAAAAAAATTACCAAGACATGTAAATCAAAACCCATGCATTAGCACCCTAAATACGAACAAATATAAAATATAAGCAACATGTGTACAGTAAAATATTTTAGGGTGGTTAGGGTTATTTTGGTATTTGAAAAAGGCAGAAAGTAACCTTATTAATCACCAAGCATAAAACTGCTAAGAAGCAGTGTCCACCCTTTTCGCCTTTTTTTATATAATTCTTTGGGCACATACTTTTTAACACTAGACAAGCTCAAATCAAGGGAAAAAATGAAAAATACCATACAATTACCTATGATATGAACTTCCTTTCAAAAATTTTACTTTTGGAGATGACCATGCGAGACCAAATGCGATGGTACACTTCCCATGAGGCTCGACCCATGCAGAAGCTGAAACTGCCGCACAGAGTGTCTCTCCACGTGACGAAGGCATGCATGGTCCAGAATTGAAGTTCTCCCGAGCAAATTGTCCATCCTTCAGGAAGAAATGCACAAGTTAACAAAATTAAGCTCTGCATAATTCTATATAACACCTCTGGGAGGAAGCTACAAAATATCATGGAATTAAACTAACTACCATCACATTAAAAAATGTCCATGTAAATGACCAAAGTCACAAATTTGTATGAGGTTTTAGATAATAAGATAAACAATCAAATCTACACGAGTATGACTACCTTAACCATTGTACTCCACATTTCCTTTGCAGTAGGGTTGCTTCCTTCAGATAATCCAAAACATGGCAGAACTGTTACATTCACATTTTGCGCTTCACATGCACCTATTGCAAAAGTAACAGGAGGGTTCCCTTTTGCAGTCCTGCACCATAGATGTGATCCTTAGAAAACTAACATACTGTCAGAGAATACCAACTACAAGTACCGAAAGGAATGAAATATAAAGAACTTGCAAAAGGCTTATTACAACGCTTGAATTGCAGAAAACCAATAACAAATTGGTAGAAAAAGAAAACAAGGTTAAACAGAATTATTCTTCTGAAAACAAACAAAGTAAAATATCAATCTAGTTGATAACAATGTTACAAAAAGACAGATAGACACTTCCTATCGTTAAAAAATAATAAATAAATAAATAAATAAGAGTCGACCAAATAAAAGAAGAGGACCGAAAGTAAAGAAAGAAAGTTCGTCTGTGCGTTAATTTAACTATAACACTGCAATATAACAAAAGGCAATATAGGGAAAAAAATGTTTTTCTGTCAAATAAAAAATGAACAATCGCTTGGTCCTTGTTCCATTTCATTACTATCAAAACAAGGCTTTCCAAAAATATCACTTGAAAATCTTTGCAAAACATATAATTAGAATAAGCATGAAACTAATCACTAGCAAACACATTGTAGATATTGAGATGTTTTATGGTGGCCATATGGATCTATCGATTTGGAAACACAAATTTTAAGGTTTGAAAGCCCTAATGAGCTTCATGTTGGTTGATACTAAAATCAAGGAACCAAGATAACAAATAATAGCTGGCTGTATATAATTTCTTTCGTGAGACTAATTCTCTTTTTTTTTTTTAATTCTTATTTTGAATTTGGACAGATCATAATCAATCAAAACACGTGAAATGTGAAAATCATGGATTTTAGTTAGCCTAAAAACATAATGTAACACTATCCATGTTAGCATCGCAACTTTCTAATTTCTTAGAGCTTGGGGGGATCCCTTTTCTTCAACTCTCAAGCATTGAAGTATGCTCCTCTCTTCTTTTGTATAATGTTGTTTATAAGGCCATTTCTTTAATATATATATATATAGATGACAACCTTGTGCTAGTTTCTAATATTGCCAAGATCACACAGAAACATCATATTTTTATTGTGTTTATCCTTCTTTCCCTTTGATTTGGGTCCGTTTATGCCTCCAAATGAAATAGAATGTTAGGAAACGTCTTCACCAATTCTTTCGTTAGAATGGCTAAGCCAACCATCAAACAGAGCTAGTAAGGTTTGATAACTTGCTTGTGATGAAGAAGAACTCCAGAGACTCCATCTTCGCCACTATTAAAGAAAAGATGAAGTTAGCCAAAGTGTTTAACACTAAAACTACTTTCTTATGAACCACAGGAAGTCTAGAAGAAGCATAATTTACTCACATAAATGGTTCATTCACATGATCTCCAGACAAGTGTGAGATTCCCCCAATTGAATTCTGGACAACCAAGCAATGAATCACTTTTTCTTCAAGAATTTGGACATATTTTAATTGTTAGTGTAGGCGTAACTCTGCTGTGAAGAGATAATCTTACCGCCCATGTAAAGAGAAGGCTAACTTTTGCCCTTTCCTTTCCCGTGTTAACCAACTACAACAAACATAAAGCCGCATAAGGAACATTGAAAAATCTCTCACTGTAGTTCCTATCCGAATATCAACAAACAGGATTCAATTAGAATTCTACAATAAAAAACAACTAAAATCAACTTCATTTCAGAGGCAGGAAAAAGGAGACATGAAATATTCCAACGTAGATCATAAAAATCACTACGAGGTGTGAAAGCTATGTCCAATATGCCAAAGTAGGGATTCAATACCATGTAGAACCAGACTCTAGTACAGATAATTAGGCAAAGGTCTACTTCTCTACTTATGCAGCTACCCTTGCAAATTCATGCTACTAAATTCGCATAAAGAAAGATATTGTTTCTTTGAAATTTCCTCTTGGCTATGCGAGAAAAAGTTCTGTTTTAGCTGCATTTAAGAGTATATGCTAGTTGAACATACCGTATAAACAAAAACGGCAGTAGGAAGACTGCTTTCTTTGTAATTATGTGGTATGAATGGAGATATTTGCCGACAAGAGATTTTCAGTTCTGGGTCCGGTTCACCTAATATATAAAGTATAAACCAATAATTTAAAAGAAGACTCGAGGGGAAGGATACTTTTCAACACAGTAAAATTAAAGCATGCTCATACCATCATATATGGTCCACGCCCTTGGAAATAGAGCATGATATGTGGAATGCTGTCCGCTAAGATTCCAACCCCAAGAAGATATGCCCTGTTCATTTATTTTCCTGTAGAAACAATAAAAGCATTTAAGCATACTAGAGCAACAATTTTATCATCTGGAATAATCACACATAAATTAAAAAATAATATTATTCTTTTCTTGCTTTGCTGAATAATACTTAAATTCATATTCCTTCCTTCCCAACAGTCTGGTGAGCCAGGACTAAAGGTCATGAATGATATGGAAATCATGAAACAAATATTCTGTCCAGCGCCATGATTTTTTTTATTTATTTACACACTAGATAATAATAATAATTTTAAAAAAACAAAACAAAAAAAAACTTCCTGAAACAAATGAATTGCTCCCTGATATGTAATAAGAAAACCAAATACTCCTGTAAAACATGGTGAAAGCAATGCAGTTGTTTCCTGAAACTAAAATCATTTTTATAGGGGATGGGATAAAATCACTAGGGTAGACATATTGCTCTGTGTTATGTAAAGGTTCGTGTTTGTGAATATCTCAAACTAACTAAAAGCGTCTTTTTTGTACTTTGCCAGTAATCTAATCCCAATCAAACCTGACTAATACATAGAAGGAAAAAAAAAAAAAAGGAAACCCAACTTCCTAACACATGTCTCCTTGGGCTCTGCTGCCCTTAATCAAGCCAAAAAGTCCATCAGTGGTATAAAAGGATTCAAAAAATTTGTTTGTCTTACATCCACCTCGAGCTGCATAGCACCTGGCTACATCCAGAACTCCTCCCCTAAAAGAATCCTGACCTCTCCCCATGATAACCACAGAGAACATAACACAAATGCCCACCCAATCAAGATCACCCAAAGCTCACTCCTTAATTATGAAATTTATAACCAAACACAGGAGGCTTCGCAGACACCTTTGATGCAAAGAAATCACACTAGTTGTGCCATGTGGAACTGCTTTTTTTATTTTTCTTTTTCATATTTTAAGCTGTGGCCCATATATTACGAAGCATCCATAAATTATTATGAATTAACAATATACAGAATGTTTGAAACATAATTTGGACAATGCATGGCAAGTACTTGTCCTTTCATTTTTCTTATCCCCAGAAATATGATGCACAAAATATTCAATTGCTTACCCTAGTCCTTCATGTTGACCTGGGGCCAAAACAGATGCGTAATTCTTATGTCCTCCATCTCTTTGTATGAAAATCTGAAGTTCCACAAAATTATCCAAAAAATGAGAAGCAAAAGATTCAAGACAACCGGACAACACGCATGGTTGTTATTAAGAGAGAACTGGTGGATTATATGTATCCAATTCCTTTTAGTAGCAAAACATTAGAGACAGTACTCATCAGATCAGAAACCTTCCATTCCATCCATTTCAGATGCCACAGTACTATGCTAAGCATTCATCTCAAGTCAAACAGCCAAAATAAAAAAAATAAAAAAATAAAAAAAAATACGCACAAGCAAACCCCACATTCTTTTGTCCACTTATACGCAATAAATAAAATCTGTTGAGAAGCTCAACTTGCACAAAAATGTCCGGAATCCCCCTAAGTTTTATACTTAAATAACAATTAAGATTAATATGCATGCATTTTTGTGGACCCAAAGGTGCACTGTTTGAATTTACACAATAAGAAGTTCTACTGAAAATTGAAAACAATCTGGAGGCTAGAAACAAAATTTTGGTAATGTGTATCTGCAGAGTGAACTCCGTGCAATATTGTAACAATTGTGCTTGGGAAACATATAGAGAACCATGATTTACACATTATAGGTTAGCCACGTCATGAATTTCAGAAAACAAAAATTAAGATCTGCTACAAATAAATTTTAGATGAAAAGGACATTACAGAAAATTGATTGGCCATGATGGGAGAACCTTTGCATGAACCAGGAATGATTTGCCATTGCCTGAATTCACCTCTAAAGCCTCTAGATATGCTGCCACTTCTGCAGAATATGGAAAAAGAAACATGCATCAGAGTGTTAAAATATTTGAGCCTAAACCTTTGAAGACATAAACCTGGTATACCACATACCCCATGCCACCAAGCGGAACTCCTTGAGATGCAGATGGCTTGCAACTTTCACGAGTGAAAGGATCGATGGGTGCTGTCTGCAAGGATACAAATTCGTGCAACTAAGTTTCATACTCCTATGCACAAAAGATTGATTCATTCAATCAAAAGGTGCAACGTCACATCCTCGTGTAAAATACCCTAAACAACGGAAAACAAATAAAAGCAGGTTAAAGAAATACCCTTCCATGAGAGGCTTCTTCTCTAACGTATGACCACAAGCGTAAACCTAATCGAACCTACAAACCAATGTTCATACACCAGTTAGAAGATAACCAGGAAAAACATCGGTAAATGAAAAGGGGAACGAGATATGAGAATCTATAGGACTGGAGTAATCCTTGTAAACAATGAGCACATATTGAGAAAATATGTTACTTACCATCTTTATTGCTTCTCTAAATGTTATCCTAAATTCTTTGAGAATATTTGCATGGCTGTTTAACCGCCTCCTCCAAGCTTGTTTTGGTGGAGCAGCACTATCAAAATCAAACTGCACAAAATAATAGTACCTTCAATATATATCCGCTTTAGTAGTAAATTTCTTAAGCAACTAACGAAAGAAGGAAAGAAGGAAGGAAAGAAAGAAAGAAAGAAAGAAAGAAAGAAAACAGTTGAGGTTGGATCATAAATCAAATACAACAACCAATTGGGGACAAAAATTTGACTTACAGCTATTCCTAATTCAATAACATATTAGACAGGTTAAGTCTCAATTTTAGGTTTAAAATAAGTGATGCACTAATCAAAAACTAATGAACAGAAGAAAATGCATAACATAAATGTCAAAAACAAAATAAAAAGGGAATTATCTTCCATCAACAAAGAACCCACAGCAGAGTTATTAGAGCAAAATTCGATATTCTTTACACGATAGGAGGTGACTGGTGAGATGATTCCAAGCTTATAGAATGCAAATACCGTAGACAACATACAGATTAAACATCCAAATATGAATTCTAAAGTCAAGAAATGGCGTTTACACAGCAAATTTAAGAAAATCTAGACTTTCGATTGGACTACGCTCCAAGTGGGAAAACAAAATCTAGTGTCCCAAAGGCCTCAATAAAACGAAATAATATTTGATAGATTATCAAATTTCTAACGATTGATCTGCTGTAACAGATTTTTAGCAAGTGAATCTGAACTATATTTCTCGCACAAATCACTCATTCAAACTCACCTCCTTTGTTGGAGGTCACTTCCAATTTCCTCAAGCCACTTGAACTAGCTTGTGGACAATGGGGAACCAAGTAAAAATGCAAAATTGACCATGTTTGACTTCCTTGAAAACAGACAAGACAAGAAATTCCTTTCCAAACTTACAGTTTGATTCACTATAAGCGTGGCAATTGCATAAGACTGATCAATTTATTGATTCTGCTCAAGTAAAGTCCAAAACAACATCGAATCTTTCCCAAAGTTTCCTTATTTTCTCATTTCTCAAATTTTTCTCAGTAACCAAACACAACCGAACTCAATTAGAAAACACCGAAAAGAAGCCAAAAAACGAGAGAGAGAGAGAGATATTACCGACTGCAAGGCAGTCTTGCTAAGATACTCCTCGGGCGGCCATGAATTCTTTCTATAGTGAAACAAATTCCCGCTGACCATCTCAACAGATTCTCAACACAGAAAACCAGAAATTTTCCCGCTCGAATAATCGAAAACCTCGGGATTATCCTAAGATTCTCAATCTGCAAGTACACCTCTATGTAAACAGAACAAAAAGAAAAGTAACAAAAAAAAAAAGAAAAAAACGACTCCTCTAAAAGCAACGAAACGGCCCAAACTTTCTTGGCCTCCAAACAACAACTTCCAACAACCCGAAAAGCAACCGATATTCACCAATAATTTACTTGCTCGCGAAGATCTTAAGCATCAATCAAGCCAAACATCAAAATCAAATCACGAAAACAATTCCTCCTACGTCCACCAAAAACAGCTCTTCTCGAGATTCAAACGTCAATTGATTGATGGATCAAACGAAACAAACGGTTTAAATTACTGATTCGATTGGGCGTGAGTGTTTGTTTGTGGGGAAAATTCAAATAGCTGAACGGGAAATGGTGTAGCGAGAGGAAAATCGGACCGAGTGTACTGGAAAGCACCTGCAAGTCCGCGTGTTAAATCGCCAGGTGGGAGGGAGATGGTAAACTCACTCTATAAGGCATTCAATTTCTTTTCTCTTCTCATCAGGGGTGTTTGATACGTTCTTACCACCGTTCGTTAAAACAATAAATATTGCAGTATTTAAAAATTTTATATTATAATAATTTTTTTTTATAATATATAAAAATTTTATACTATTTTTAATTAAAAAATTAGTTAAAATTAATTAATGCTAAATAGACTTATAGGATAATTGACATATTAGTTGAAACTATTGTTAGAACTGTAAACACTATAGCATGTGAAAGCTTTCAATTGTAACAACTTTTTTCTTTTTAGTATAACATGTGAGAGATTTACAATGTTCATAACTGAAAAATTGGTTAAAACTAACTTTGTCAAATACGCTTTTAGTAATCACAACAAGAGTATTTTTGTCTTTTTATGTTCCAAAAAAAGCTTTGAGACACTAAAAAAAATTTTCTCAAAAATCAAGATATCAATATTAAATATTCTAAAACATAAAGTATCAACGCATGTTTTTATATAAAACACTACTCTTCTTTTACATTTATTTTTTTAGTAGAGGTTATACTATTCAAGAGCAACTTTAATGCAGTGTTAAAAAACTATATCAAAGTAAAGTATTAACATTTGAGTAGAGAAATCACTTTTTAACATAGTGCTTATTTGTTATTTTGTGTGTGAAATTTAACGTATTCTATATTTAGTGTCAAATTCAACAAATATAGTATATAATAGATTTCAACATTTAATTGTTATTAATTGATTATTATTTTTTATTTAAATTATTTTAAAATTAAAAAGTTACTTTGAAATTTTAAAGTTTAAAAGTTATGATAAAGAAAAAATATTTTGTACTACAGCACAAAATAGAATAATATATCGAATATTATTTTTATATTTCTTAATGTGAAATATAACACTTGTATTTGTATTTACATTCACGTTGAAAATTATTTAAATACCATTTTAAATGTTTTTAAGAAAAAGTACTGGGCACCTATTTTGAACTAAAAATAGAATAAAATTTAATTTAAACTAATTTTGTAATAGTGTTTTCTTTTATAGAAATGTTGGTTCAAACAAATGAGCATAATCTTGAAGAAGTTTTAAACGAGTACAATCATTATTTTATTTTATTTTTTTATATATAACTCATTACAATTCCTTTCCTTTCTTGTACTGAATATTTTTGGGTTGAGTATTGTAATGCCCTTAAGTGGGGGTTAACAATTTTTAATAAATAAAATAAAGGTCAAAAATTAAAAAAATAAAACATCAAAAGAATTTTTTTTTTGCCCGAGACTTAAATAAAAACTCTCAAAACAAAATAAAAATGTAAACAAGAATTAAACCACTATTTAATGTAGTATCTTTAAATTTAATAATATGAAACTATCATTGTCATCATTTTAACCCTTCACACAATCTTAATACAGTCACAGAAAGTAACATATGATGCTTACATTATCATGAAGTGCATTCTTTAACAAATGAAACAATTCTACATATACAGCTACATAGCTTCCTCAACTATGTTTTTTGTCATCACCTCACACACTGTATGTCCTAAAAAGAAAGAAATATAGGGGAATGTATAACAACATACTTAGTTGGGAAAAACCATTACTTACCTTTAAGTTTTTATTATTGCCATATTAAAACCTACATGATTAGTTAGTTTTCATTCATTATTCACCTTATGAGATTCATTATGATCATATTCTATGGATACTTTACGTTAATCATTACCAAGTTCCATATATATACATATATACAAATATTACAATTCATTAATGTTCCTAGGTATCTACATTCTAATAGAGTATTCATCACTCAACTTAGCGAAACCCAAATGGGCGCGCTTGACCACCCTCCAATCATTCCAAGGGTGTTCCAATGAAGGGACATCAAACCCTGGATCCTCACCAAGTCAATTCCTGTACAATGTGTTCTGGGACTTTCAACTCAATGGAGCATCATCACCTCCCCCTGTTTTACCTTTTAGGGTATTCGTGGCCAACGACATAACCGCCGCCTTCTTTATCTCTCACCTTTCCTTTATATTCAATCGTTATTTATAGAGTCAGTTTTCCTAACCATGCTTATTAATTTACAACAACATATGTTAAATCATTATGTTCTTCACTGTACAATACAAGGCAAGTTCCACATCATCATATTATAGATATAATCATATACATTTAAAATATCATATACATATCTTGTAACATAAAACAAACAAATTTTAATTAACCAAAACCTCACAAAAGATGAGTAATAGAATCCCTCTTAGCGAATACTATGCCAATAACTTCTAGCTCACGATACCAAGCTCACCACATAAGCTCCAAGTACTTTGTTATCCTACGTATATAAAATAACCATACTTTAACTATATTCCTAATCTATAATCATATCGATTACCATTTATTCTTATTAGTGTGCCATAATCATTTATATGAAATCTTTGAAACATTTTGTAACATAAATGATGAAAAATAAGTGTGTTTGGAATGCCTGATCGGTCTACCGATAAACTATTTTTGGCATTCCAAACAACACTGTTATTTTTGGATTCTCTGCGGGCCTACTGGTTTCAAAGTTTGGCCTGTCGGTACTGTTCAGCCATCAACTTGTCGAATTGTTGAGTTCAGCCTACCAAACTCCCAGTTCGCCCTGCCGAACCTGTCAACTGTCCCTACCATTTTGCTTAGTGTGGTCGACCACACTATACTGTACGTGGTCGACCGCGACCCACTAGAACTGTGTTTACCTAGTTTATCCTAAAGAGGATAGACTGTGTTTTAAAACAATTTTTCTACTCCAAATCAGTTTTTAATGCATAAAACTCGTTTAAAACACTTTGAAAACATGCTAAGATGTAGATGAACAAACTTCTTTGAATTTCTATACCTAAATCATAATTTTCATGCAAAAATACAACTTAGAACCAAGATTAAAGTTTTTAGAAATCTAACCTCAAAAACTTAGCTCAAATAAGTGGTTTGATTTTGAAAACATTTAAGCCTTCTTAATCCTTGAGTTTGTGAGTGATTATCTGTGGTTTGTGTGAAGGACTACGTGAGGTTTCCTTTGTTTTTCTCTGGTTTTGCTTCACCGTAAAAGAGAGATGACGAAGAAGAAAAGAAAGAAAAATAAAAGGAAGGAAAGAAAGAGTGTCAGCATGAGAGAATAAGGAAGAGGAAAGAAAAGAAAAAGGCAAGGGAAAATGATTGAGGGAGGCAGGTGGATAATTGAGTCTCCTGCTAAGACTTTAGTCCATATAATGCTAAATGGTATTTTCATAAATAATTAGATGTGTCAAGGGTATTTTTGTAAATATACTAAATAAGTATAGAAAAATTTTAAAAAATTTAAAAATAGATAGAAATAAATAATATAAAATAGATTTTAGATAAAATAAATTTTTAATTGGCACACTAATAATTAATTTTATTACTATAATACCTGTTAGGAAAATAACAGGTCTCACAAGTATAAGGAAGAGTGATAAATTTGGCTTCAGAGTTTGCATAAATTCATAATCTAAATTGTTGTTAACGAAAGTAGTGGGTCTAGGGGCTTGTTTGACTATGCTTCATAGGTTATTTTTAGACTATCAAAAAAATTTATGGCACAATTTTTGGTAAACAATACTTTTACCCAATACATTTATGTGGTGTTTGGTAAAAATAGTCTAAACCATTTTCTCAGTTACAAATAGTGTAAAACTCTCACGTGCTATAATAACATTAAAAAATTGTTACAGTATAAAGCTCCCACGTGTTACAGTAAAAAAACAGTTATAAACGATAATTCTAACCACCTTACCAAACACTCTATTAAAAAATTGTTGCTTTACAATAGAATTTGACTACCCAATACATTTATTAAATTGTTGCTTTACAATAGAGTTTGATTACCCAATACATTTAGAAAAATGTTTTGAGAGGTAGATTAGGGGTTGTTTCTGCACAATTATGTTGTTGTTATTGCTACACATTTTAATTATTTATGTAACAAATAGAACATAACTTTTAAATGTTTATTTAGAAATTACAAGCCTTTATTTGAAATTGCTTAAGAAATTTTTTCAATAGTTATTTCGATATTTACATATATATATATATAGTATATATACACTTATTCCTCTAATAAAGTAATTTATTCTTTGATTTATACTTGAGATAGTAAAGTTTTTTTTTATATAATTTTGGTGTAAAATATATGAATTTTGACCTTTACCTATAACTATATATAGAAATAGAAGTGTCAATGTTTGATATTGTTTTCGACCACAACGAATATTTTCGTTGAAAACGTTTCTTCTGGTTTTTTTTTTTTTTTTTTTGCTGTTTTCTTAAATATTTTTATTTTTTTCATTTTACCCTCCCTTGAGCTTTTATTTTTCCTTTTCATCTTTTTTTTTTCTTTTATTCGCTAAATATTTATCTTTTTTATTTTGCCCTTTTTTTCAGCATTTGTCTTAAAATTTTATATTTTAAATATATGTTATTGAAGGAATTTCTTCCATCTAATTTTTCCTATTAAAATCATTACCCTTAAATATATCCCACTTAAATTTTTTTCTCATAATTTTCTAAAATATTTTTTTAATACCAAATATGGTTTTCATAATTAACTTTTTTATTTACCCAATTACTCAACTGTAATAGCTTTCTCTCAAATAATAAATTGATAAAAAATTAATAATGTTGCTACAATATTTTGCCCTATAAATTTTAAACTGTTACTATTTTTCAATTACGTGCATATAAGAATAAAAATTAAAATAGTAATATTATAAATATGTGTACTAAAACACATTTATTGAATAAAAATAAATTATATCTAACTTAGTCATCATGAACTTTTACAAAATAAGTTACTAGGCGTTTATCTACTTAATTATAGTCACATTAACTTTTGATTAACAACAAAATTTATAACAAATATTTTAATAACACAGTAATGCCAAATTGACCTCATAGTCTTATTGAGGGATGAAATTTGACCCCAACAATCAACCATTTTAAAGTATATATAATATGTGTATATTCAAAAAAAAATTCTGTTTATGTGGCAGTACTATTTTTATTGGCCTTAAAAAATTTATTATTTTTATACAAAAGGAAAATAACCATCTCTCTTTCGAATAAGCTAGTTAGCCGCTTGTGACCATCAAATAAATTAAAAATAAAAGGGAATAGAATTTTGAGCTGCTGGAGAAATATAAGATAAGGTAGAAAATACTCTTTTAAAATAGGTAAGATGCTATTCTTGTCGCACATTATATTTGGGACCTATAAACTACTTTAAACGATATAATGCATAAAACACATTCAATGATGAACAAGTTTTCTTTTCAAGGCACAAATCTTCAATTGTTTTGTCATAAAGCAACTACTTAGAAATCCAAAATTTCATGGATTAATTTATTGGAGCTTAGGTAGGGTGGTGGTGCAATTTTTTCTTTTAAGGTTTATAGATTGATTTGTTGGAGCTTAAAAGGTTGTAGGACATATTTTAAATCGTTAAATGTACTTGAAATCTAGTTAATTAAAATAGTAAAAAAATGCGAATTAACATAACACAGATATCATTGTTCAAAATACAGTGCTATTTTTTTTTTTTATACCCAATCGATGATTTCTCAAAATTTATTAAATAAAAGGTAAAATATTCCCTATAAAATAAATAAAAGGTAAATATTTTTGGAAGAAATTGGGAGAGAAAAAGGTAATTAATAGTGCATTATTTGGCATATAAGGCCAAATCAATTTTGATGAAGTTTGAAGGGATAAATATGTTAGAAAAATAATATGCAGCAGAATTTAAAAAATTTTTATATAAGAGTATTTTTTAAAATACAAGTTTAACACACTATATGCATAAATTAACCAGATCTTATTAACCTTGTTTGCTGAAAAGCTCCATAATCCGTGAAGAGAAGTAACGTTCCAAAAGAGCTTCAACCAACTAGTCTTCTTTGCTATTCTCCATACACAAACGGTGTGTGTGTTGGCACACTCGTACAGTACTTCCACTAAGCGACTCTCCTTCCAACCAATTAAGAAAAACCCAAAGCTATAGTTTGTGATTTGTGAACAACAGCTCTCCTAGGAGTTTCAAAGTCTCACTCTAGATTTCTCAACTGATCTAAATAACAATGAGTCTCACTCCCCTTTTTATAGAGGTTATGCCCAGGAGTCAGTCCTTATCAGATAAAGCCTTGAAAATTCGAATCAGAATCAAATCAAGATTAATATCTAATAAAATCCACATGAAAATACGTGATCAATTTATCGCTCATTCGACAGGCCGAACTAGAAAATCAGCCTACCGAACTTACGATAAATGATTCTTGCAAATCTTTTATTTTCTACCCGAGATTCTTAGGACAGAGCCTCAGTTTTAATTCAAATAACTCAATAGAGAAGTTATCTGATTAAAACAGTCATATCTAGATAATCTTTAGTGAAAACAAATATTCTCAATAATTCAACAAGTTTATCTTAAATTAATTTATACAAAATTAATCTAACCGATAAATAGATATGAATTATCTGATCCTGATAATTCAACAAGTTTATCTTAAATTAATTTTTACAAAATCAATTCAATCGATAAACAGACATGAATTATCTGATCCTATCGAACTTTCAGCCAATATGATAATTTGACACAAGTCACAATTATTAGAAAAACGCGCTGTATTGTTACAGGATTTTTATGATTTAGCAAAGGGGACTTGATGGACCTATATAGTTCAAGCTCCCGATAATTATGAAACCCAATATCATAGATATACATTTTATAATTATCAACTCTAATACTACTCCGCTAAAAGCTCAAAGTTGCACTCTCAAACTATATAGAATTATGAAGCCTATATAGCTAAGTCTCCATGACATATCATAATGTATCTTATCCCCATAGGATTTTCTATAATCGGCTTAAGGATAAATTCTGTCTTACCTTCCCGATTATTTTTATCTTATGTTCTACTATCTCACCATCGAAAAACTTACTATCCAAAGACAGTATACCATTCGGCTAGATCTATGTATCCAAATGGTTGAGCGCACTAGTTTTTTAATTACAGGACAACACATATAAGAGGATATCAACTACTCCTGAAGATGAACTATGGATTCTATATCTATGAATAACAGGTCTACGCTATTAAGAGTCATGTCTCTAACGTACCAGCATGCATACCACTATTAGAATGTGGATGTCACCTTTTGATACATCAAAAGACATAAGTCAAGATAACGGGCTCACTATTCATCTCAGAATTAAGATACAATACATATAATTATCTAAAGTGAATCGATTTGCCAAGACAGAATTATTAATCCAAATTAATTCACTTTATGTCCCGATCCAATACATCGTCACCTATGATAATGTGCCAATGTTTCTATTGGCGGAGTCCACCTCTGATGGTCAAGACAAACCATCTCTTGATAGAGATATAGACAACATAACAATCTTTGCATGAATAAAGCGCCCAACTTTATTCTTTCGATTGCAGATCTTATGATTTAGATCGTCACCTTAAAAATTGTGTCTTTCACATCATCTGTCTATCATATGCCCAATTTTTAAAGGTTTAGACCGACAGTCTCAGACTTTTGTTTACTTATCATACATTCAACAAATATGAACGTAAAGAGGACAACAATTTAGTATATAAATAATAAATAAATTCTTTATTGATAAAAATATCTCTAAAAACATATTACATTTTTATTTCTTAAGGCATACATATTCAACAAAATGTTGTAAAATAACCAAACAAATATATAGGAAATAGATTAATACTTTCTCCCGTGATATAATAAAATAAAATGGGCGGTGGTAACTGATGATGTACGTGCTGTGGCATAATAAGCTATAATACACTATAAACAGTTGTTATCTATTATTATTATAATATAGGACAAAAAAAAAATATTAGTGCAATGTCCACGGCCTTCCATTATGGACTTAATTAAAGGATATAGCCGCCGACTTGGAAAATAAAATAAGACGACAACGTCGTGTAGTGACCGTTGGCCGTTGTGGGTACCACAGTGGCACAGTCCAAGAGTTATGCTCTGTTCTGATGGCCTTCGCGCAATTCTCTTCGTGGGGGTTGAAAAGTGGAAATTAATTTATTATATTAGGACTAGCAAGTATTAATAAAGCGCAAAGACTTATAAAATATGTTATTTTATAACTTCACTTCTAGAAGCCTCTTTGTTTGTACGAGGAAAAGGAAGAGACTTCTGGAGAGGATTTTTTTTTCATCACTTTGGGATTACACAAATATTTGAAGAACTTTCGTAATTTTTTCAATTATTATTAAGGTAATATAACTCGTTCTTTAGAATAATAAAACAATACCCTTTATTTAAAAAGAGAGTATCTCTGGATTTTATCCCAGAAACTTCTAGGTCTGGTTGCTTGTTTGATAAATAATAACTAGTACCAAAAGCTTTATATGATTAAGTATGTGAGAATTTTATATAGTATCATATTTTTGCTTTATATTGTAGTATGTAAAGGTTTTATACTCTAGCAGTTTAAACTTCAAAGTTAAAACTTAATTTTCAAACACACTATATTTTGACAGAGAGGGATTAGCAGCAGTAGCACAAAAAAATTGTGCTATAGAACTATAATTTTTATAAATAAAAGTTTCATTAGTTGAAAAAGTGCGGTTGAGTTTTTTTATTTGGTTTTGTTTTTAGGATGTTTTCACACATTTCCGAAGGAACCAAAAATAAAAAGAAAAGTTTAAAAAAAATGTTTGGTCAAAAAAATTGTGGGAAGATAGGAATGAAAATTGTTCCCAATGGTTTTTTCCAAAATTTGAGAACAAAAGTTTTTTTTTTCAAAATTTGAGAACCAAAAAAGCTTTATTTTATTTTGTAGGATATTTTATAGGATATTTGACAAAATAATTAAAACTGTTTTATTGTAACATGTAAAAACTTTATACTATAACAATTTTTTTATTATTACTGTAGTACACAAAAATTTTATATTATTTATAATTGAAAAAATAATTTAGGCCATAAATATCAAACATCTTTTTAATTTTTATCCCCCTTTCTCATATCTCTCCGTCAAAGTCCCTATCAAAACAAAAATCAGTGGCCTGTTCATCCCACCGCTCGATCTTGTCGTCAACCGGTTATTGGAGTTCCCAGGAGCACACTGGAGTATGCCAGAAACAAAAACTGATGGCCGACTCATCCCACCACGTAATCTCATCATTGCCCAGTCGTCAGAGTCCGCCAAAGCACACTGGAGTTTGCCTAAAACAAATCGCACCACTCGATCTCGTCATCGCCTGGCTACTGGAGTTCGCAGGAGCGCGTCTGACTTTGTGTAGTTTTTTTTTTTTTTTTTTTTGAGGAAACAAAGGGGGCAGAGAGCTTTATCAATTAATATGGTATTTGCTTTTCAAAAAAAATAAACAGAGTGTTTGAAAGTGTGTTGAAATTAAAAGTATTGAAAGATGTGAGAGGTTTTATATTATTTTAAGTTAGAATAGATGAATTTAAATTGAGTTTGTCAAATACTGCATAAGCTTTATCAACTTTTTTGTTTTATTTAAAAAATATTAAATATTTAGTTTTATTTTATATTATATCATTATTTTACATTAGTAACGTGTTTTTATATAACCAAATGCATTTTTTTTTATTTTTTTTATTTTCAAGAACTCAAACACAATGCTCATAAAATCAGCCAAATATAATTTTGAAACATATGTCTTAAAATATTTTTATTCCCAAACTTTTACCTAGTACAATACTACTTTTAAAACACCATCAATCGAGCTTTGTTTTTGTTTTTGTTTTTAACTAATCCTGAAACAAATGTAGATATAATACATATATGAAACTCTTTCAATTTTTAAAGGTTCGAGATTAAGCAAGCAATTTGTCGTATCCCTTATATAATATGATTTCCCATATTCTGAGTAATTTTCATAAAATGTTATGTCTACATCAGGATCCATGAAATCCTAACTAATATATTTTTTATTCTTGTTTGCCCTTTTACTCTCAGACGGACAGAGATGACAATTTTCATAAACTTGAGAATTGAGCTGGTAGAGCATCTCATGTAAGAGCCAATGATTTGAATGCAGTCACTATCTCTCGATTATCGTAAGTATATAATAGATAAGCTTCAATCACGCATGTATCTGAATAAGACATGGAAAAAGATTTGGAAATTTTTTTAATTTTATTTGTAAAACTTTGTATACTTTTATGGATACTGCTTTCACAAATGGCTATCATTTAGTGGCCCAATAGCAAAACAGCAATAAATATACATTTATCATAAAAATCAAAGTGAGTTTTTAGAGAGAGAAAGGGAGAGAAAGAGAAAAGGAAAGAGAGAGAGGGAGGGGGTGCTAGGGCTAGCCGGCTAACGCATTGTTGGTCTACTAGTCTCAGATCTTCAATTAGGGGGTTGCCGTTGGGCAATCAACGTGGTTTTGGGGTTCGTGCCGCCTGTGGAGAGGAGATCAGCTTGGGTTCGAGGTCGGGCTTAGAGCTAGGAAGGAGTGGAATTCCACCACTTATCTGATCTCGGGAACAGGGAGAAAAGAAGTGCTGCAGTCCATGGAGGTGGTGGGTCGCTCGGATCTCCTTTAAGATCGAGCTAGGGGTGGCCAAGCGAGAGGGTTGGCTTGACATATTATGACTATCGTGGGTGGGTTGGGATAAGTCGTCATGCGTGGGACAGGAGAGGTGGCCGTCCACCTAATGCCGAAATTGAAGGGCCTTCCTCTAGCTGGGGGTGGGTTCGTGTTGCTGGGTGAGGGTGGGTTATTGTCATATCCTGCCTTTTTACAGGTTATGAAAAACTTTTTCATACTTATGTATAGGTGTAAAACTCAGAATTTTTTTTTTTAAGACAAGTCATTCATCAGGTGCAAACAAATACATATATTTACATAAATACACTTCCTTTCCCAATACTGTTGCTAAATATTCTCGAGGGAGTTTTGATATAGAAAAGGTTTGGACAAGGGGTAAATCTGTCTATGCAGTGGCTGGAAGGTAGTTTTAAAATAGATTTTTACAAAAATACCCTAAGGACCAAATTGAAAGAAAAAGTTTTCCCTCGACAGATTTAAAAAATGCCCAAAAACACCCATAAACAGTGAGAATTTGGGAAAAGTTAAAACGCGAAAGTTGTAGATCTCGACAAAATTGTTAAATATTGCGGACGGTTCATCAAAAATCTCAACCGTTTGTGAGATTTTAATTTTTCAAGAATCTATTAAAAGTGAAAAAATGTTAAAATCGTAAAAAATCATTTTTTAAAATGATTTAAGGTAGGGTACTTTGAGTAAAAACGGTTCTTATGAAAAATGAGAAATTTTGGTTTAAAGAGATAAATTTTAGCCCCGGGGGTAAAATTGTTAAAAATTTTCAGTTAAGGGGCTAAACTGTAAAATTTTTACGAAAATTGGGCATAGATGTGAAATAAGGAGATCTGAGCCACTAGGGTATTATTTTAAAATTAATGCGTGATTATTTTCGTTAAAATAATGAAATCGAGCTCGGATAGATCAGTAGGCTCACGGAAGGCAAAATCGTCATTTTCGCCCGAATAACCCGAATCGCTTCGAATGTTTCAAAAAGGAAAAAAGCAATGATTAGAAAGATTCCCACCCTTCGTTAGAGACGATAGGGTAAAGTTAGATAGAAGTAAGAAAAATTAGTGGTTTCTAGAGTTGTATATAGTTATGCAACTCAGTTCATTAATTAACGATCACTTTGTGTTGAAACATAGTGAGTATTGGCTAATGGTTTTGAAATTGGTCAACAGGATCCTAGAAGTTTGGGACAGAGGAAAATCGAGGTGGTTTTGAAATTGGTCAACAGGATCCTAGAAGTTTGGGACAGAGGAAAATCAAGGTTGAATTACCTGACGTTCGAATCAAGTAAGTACATATCCCACCTACAATATGGAATCGTAGGTATAGAGTGTGACATGTGTATATATATACCTGTGTATATAACAAGATGTATACTTGTATGTATGTTATGATATGAGTATCTATGAGTATGTTGGTGTATACATGTGAGTATAATAAATAAATACATGTGTGTATATTATATAGTATACTGGTGTGTATGTTAATGTATACCTGTAAGTATAGAAGTATGTACCGGTGTGTACTATTCCATACAAGAGTATTTATGTATGGTGTATAACATGTGTTTATCACTTCATACGTGGTATGTTAACCATAATAATTAGATTGGTAATTATATCACTAGAAATTAAAAAAAGTGTTATACCGACTAATGACTCAAGAGGAGTTCAAGGATATAGTATGGTCATGGTGTTACGTAGACCTAAGTGCGTAATGGTATGAACACTTGGGCCCTAGTTAAAGATAAGAAATGTTAATGATAAAGTATGTTTATAAGAAAATATAACTGGATCATGCATCTGTGTGAATTATGCATGTAGATTTTTTTGGGACTTACTGGGCGAAAGCTCACATAGTATTTCATGTTGTAGGTATTCCTACTAGAAGGTCAGAACCAAGTCACTGATGAGCTGGCAAAGGGTGATGAGTAATGAGCAGCATGGGTATAGATGCCACCACAGTTATGTTTCTGCTGTTGTATATGTTTTGAAATTGTTTTTGAACGTGTTATGTAAAAGCTGAACATAGTTAAGTATATCAAAACCTCCCTCGAAAATATTTAGCAATAGTATTGGGAAAGGAAATGTATTTATGTAAATATATGTATTTGTTTGCACCTAATGAATGACTTGTCTTTTTTTAAAAAAAAAAAAAAAATCTGAGTTTTGCACCTATACGTAAGTATGAAAAAGTCTTTCACAGCCTGCAAAAAGGTAGATTGTGATAGTTACGACTGTTCGGGTCTCGTTATTGGATCGGCCGAAGAGGAGCTGTGTGAGCTTTATAGTGGTCAGGTAGCTGAAGTTGAGTAGCTAGCGCTCCTAGGTGGCTGGCGTTGGAGGACCTCATATCTGTGGATCACAGTAGTAACAGTGTTTTGGTTTTGTGTCTCTTGTTGTTTTTGTGTAATAGGTTTGTTGTAATAAGGGCCGGTGGTCGTGTTTGTTGTACTTGTGTTGTTGTGGGCAGTGTCGGGTTTAGAAGATAGTGCCTCCATGCCTCTTGGTTTGTTGGGTGGTGTATTGAGTCGAGTTAGGGTTAAGGTATGACTCTAATCTGTTGTCATTGGGACCATCGGTAGTAGAAGTATAGCTCTGTGTAAGGGTAGGAATCTGTTTAGCTCTGTCGATTAGACTACAAATCCCCGAATAGGTTTTCTAAGTCTACTTATAGACATTGTTTTTGGTCTTTAGACCTTTGGTTGTACCATGGCCTAGTTTGGCTTTTTTTGAATAAATTGTTTTCCTCCCATAAGAGGCCTTAAAAATAATATATATATATATATATATATATAAATACATTTATTACGATTGTAGATGTGTCTTGTGTACTCCACAAATAAGCTTTGCTCCGTTATTTTATGTCAGGTGTCTATTATATAACTTATAAATTATTAATACGTATACTATGGTTCAAAACAAATTTAACCATATTGACGTGATGGTATTTTTTCATACCTTATAATACAATTTGTTATTTTTATGCTTATTCTTATTTTTACTCTTTCGTTTTTTACGATAACGTAATCCCTATAAGTGGTACACGTTCTTAGACATTAAATCTAGTTAAACATTAAAAAAAAATTGAAAATTTAAAACAGGGATCTTTTGTCATACTATATATATTAAATATATATTTTTTTTAATGAGCAAACATTTGGGTAATGCTATTTTCAGTAAATCCTGTAAGGAGCTTCCATCAGCGACAAAATACATTTTTTGTAGTAGTTTTGTTAGTCATTGATCCAAATTTTGTTTTGGAATTTAATTAAGTACAATTCAGTTAATAATTTCTACCGCGATTTAAAGCGGAAGAAATTTCAATCTATAAATAACTTGAGAATTTAAAATATAAGAATTTTCAAATACATTACAATATTAATAATATACCAAGAAACATTTAACGCTGAATAATAATTGCCTATTAGTTTGAAAATTGAGTTACACAAATGGCATTTTTGGTGAAAAATGCCATCCAAGTTTGGGAATCAACACTGTCAAAGATAGCTCAATACCGAGATATAGTGCCAAAAATATTAATTTTATGTCTATGCAATCTAAGAATGATTTTTAAGTTAAAAATTAATTTTATTACGAGATTTAAAATTTATGGGTATTAACTTAGACCAATATTATTCCTAGACTATGTTGAACAAACCCGACGGTGTCGAAATTTCGTGATAGCTAGTTAGTCTCCTTAAGCAAATGAAATTTCAACTGCTTTCCCTAAATCAAGATATCTTGTGGTAAAGTGTGTGATAAAAATGACAAAAAAGTGACATTGAAAAAGAAAACGTCTAAGTCTAAAAAGTGAGCAATTATGAGCTATTTTCCCTCCTTTTCACTCATGAGAATGGCGCCCACGTGAAGAAAGGAAGGACCAAATTTTGTCTCACTTTATCCATGCAACACTTTAACGATAAGTTAGAAATTATGCAGAAAATTAATAAAAGTTTATGAAAAATCCATAAATAGACCCATCCATTTCAAGGCATCGTTTTCCTCTCTTTCTCCCAAATTTCTCCTAAGGCAAAACTAGTCGTTTTCTCTCTTCCTATTTCATATTCCTCCATAAGAAAGAACCGGATTTCTTTCTTAATTTCTCTCAAAATTTCTCTTCCGCCACTAGAAGAATCACTAGCCAAAAATCAACTTAATGAGGAGACTTTGGTTGGATCACTCTAGGAGAAGATTCTTCAAGGATATATTATTTAAACTTTCCTTTTTAAATTTAAGATAATAGATTATGGTCTTATTTTAAGAGAAGTTGGTATGTAATAATTTTATTTATGTTGATGTTATGGTTTTTTGTGAGTATACATTCATATAGCTTTCATATTATGCATAATGTGTATGAAAAAAATTAGATCTATGTTATATTTTGTGTTCTAAAAAGATTATTTACTTTCTTTTGACTTTAAAAATAGATACTTTAAAGATTGGATTTAATATTATGGATGTTGAACATGAAATATGTTATATCTAAGTTGTAGCCATGTGCTTAGAAGGCTTATTACTCACTTTGACTTCAAAAAATAATTTTATAATTTTAAAAATATTTTAAAATATGGGAATGTTTGAGTTACTGTAACATAAAAAACTATAAATAAGATATTAAAAATTGGAATCTTCACTCTAAAACAATATTTCTAGTGTTTGTTTGTAAGGTGTCTATCGAGGCTGCGACGATGTCATTGATAACTCTATAAAAATAGAGTTATTGTGCACTTTTTATGCATTTAAAATGGTAATTGTAGAGTTTTTTAGTTTATTTGATCTAATTTATTTAATTTTGTCTATTTTGAATTTATTTTAACTTAGGTTGTTTTTAATTAATTTTAGTTTATTTTATTTAGTTGTTATAAATTTCATTTTATTTAGTTTTATTTATTTATTTATTTATTTCTTATTTTGTGTAAGTCAAAGGGGTAATTGGGCAATCTGGTGATTAAAAAGGCGAGAAAAAAGAAGAATTCGAATTAAAAATATGCCAAAAATAGTCTCAAGTTCGAGCTTCACCAGTGTGCGAAAAGGCGTGATCCGGACCGCTGATCAAATCCAATCAGCCGTTCAAGCGCATTAAGAAGCTCGTGGAAGCAGGCGGGGCTTAGCGTGCAAAGTTTCCAGCAGCTTACCCCAATTGCGTGCGTTGCGTCTTCTTGCTGTCTCCATACGCCCTCCATAAGGCAAACCAGATGCTGCCACGTTCTTCCAAGCTGCTTAACTTTTAGCCAACTCGAATCGTACTCCGACACCTGTCTTGTTTGATTGCTCTCTTGTACTTGTAGCTGGCGTGAATTGAAGAGAAGAAGAATTCCATTTGCAAAGACGTGAAGTCAGACTGCAATGAATGAACCAGCGCACATAGGCGCACTTTGGGCGCTGCAGCGCGTGCCAACGGCGAATAATAATAATAATAATAATAAAATTTTGAATTTTGCATAAGTCACCCGCTGGACTCCAAGCTTATAAACAGGACACTTTAAAGTTATTTAGAGAAGACATAACTTCAAAATAAAGAGCTGGAGAGAAACACATAGGCAATAGAAAGGGGTATTTGATAAGAGTGATCTTAACCATTATTTTAGTTATAAACAATGTAAAAGTCTCACATATTATAGTAAAAGGAAAAATGTTGCTACAATATAAAGCTCTTACATGTTATTGTAAAAATAATTCTAACTAATGGTTCTAACCATCATATCAAACACCCTAAGAATTTTATTCTCAATAAATTCAAGAGGGAAGACAAATTGAAGATCAAGAAAAGAATATTAAAAATTGGAGAGTCCAACTTGTAGACTTATGACACTTCTGCATGGGTTTTTCTTTCTAATATTCTTATCTTTGTATTTTTGTTATTTGATACTTAGAACTCTTGATTTATGTTTTTTTAAGGCTATGAGATTACTAATTCGAACTTAGTTTATTTTCGCTTTCAAATAATTTATTTCTCCAAGAGTTTGTTATTCATGATTCTTGTTAATTTTATTGTTCTTAATGCCTTTAATTGCTTAATCACCATCTAATTGTTTTGGAGACCTAGATTGAAACCTCAAAAGGAGACTTTCATGAATAACTTCTTATAAAATTAACCATAAGGTGTATGCGACATTGAGCAATAGTGATATGACTTACATAAATATTTAAGAGAGCCATAAATCGTAATGAGTCTTTAGGGTAGTGGAATTTATATCAAGCGATAAGTTTACATGTTAGTGATATTTTTAATATCATCTACAGAAAGAATATTAACTAATTAGGGTTTCTCGTTCTAATACATGATTAACAAACGATGTTAGTAAGAATAATAAATTAAATTAGATTAGTTTTGGTGAAATCGAATGCCATAATCTTTTATTTATTTGAGTAGTTTATTTTGTTATTTTGTTTTATTATTTTTTTATATTTTATTTTCGGCTGTTCAAACAATTTTAGAGTTAACCAATTACGGTACTTAAATAATTAGACACAATCATCGTAAGAACAATACCCTCTCATTAATTTATTACTTGTTGCGATTTGTGCGCTTGTGAAATTTCACATCAATAAAGGAATCATGACCTGGTTTGCAATCTTGGTAGTAAATGGCTTATATGTTTTGTTTTTGCCTATCTTTTTTTATTTCAAATCTTGGAACATCATTTTTAATTATTTAATAAGACTTTCGTTTTAACTGTAGTACAACCTATAGTTGTTATCAACACTTTTTCATTAACTGTTGCACGTGAAATCGCGACTTGGGTTACGACCTCAAGTGTGCAGAGTGCATTCTGTTTAAAAACCTATTTGGTTTTCACTTCCAAGAGTTGAAACCACTTAGCTTGTTGTTTAGATTGATTTTGTCAAGACTATAAACACAATCGGTGGTGATTTCTGGAATTCTCATTGAAGTCATATGTGGTGTTGTGACACGAGTTACAACCTCGATATTATAGATTTCAAAACTGTCTTTTTTTTTTTTCTTTTTTTCATGAACTTAGAGTTTACTGCATTCTTAAGGCCTCTGTAACAACTTTAGTGCAATTTATAATAATTTTAAAATTAATAAAAAATTTTGAATTTTATAAGCCAATAAGTTAGGCCATGACTTTACGAAGATGTAAACAGGTTCAACACTTGTACCAACTCAAAAACCACGTACAATTTGAAGTTTAATCATTTAAACATTTTGAATACTAAAGACACGTGTAGATAACTACGAGCCCAACGATGATAATAAAGGGAAAGATAATTAATTAGTTAATTTAGTCATCAACTCTAAGCATGGTTAGTAAAGGCAATTAAGGAAAACCAAATTATGATGATTAAATAATAAATCCTTGAAATAAACAAGGTGATGTTATGATCCATTAAATAAAGGTAAATATGTGTTAAGAAGGGATTTAATTCCTATACTATCATGTTAAGTTTAATAGTGTAAGATACGCTGATGTTATGCTTGTAATAGGAATTCTCTTCTAGAATTTAAGAATAGAGGATAGAGAATTTTGGCGAGTTAGTGGTTTCTACTGCTAAAAATCAAGCAAGTGAGAATCTTGCCTATAGTGCTAATATTTTTAAATAAAATAATTTGCATGTTTTATAAAAATTACAAATACATGTTTATGTCTATGCGATGCCATGTCATATTGCATAAATGTTAATAAGCTCAGTGAAACCTAAAAAGATTAAGCTAAGTGAGTGTCATACCAACTTATTGATCTATGGGGAGACTCATGTTACTATAAAGATAATTTAGATCATGGGTTGTTAAGGACCTTGCAAAGCCTAACTTCCCCATGATCACGCGCAACTGGTACGTATATTCATGCCCTTAAGTTTCATAAGATATGATAATAAATAAGCATAACCGGTTCATGCATGTTTAATTAATTATATTTCAATCGTTTTGTAAGTTATAGTTTCTACTTACCGAATGAAAGCTCATCCAAGTATGTTCGTGCTGTAGGTAAACAACCTGCCGGTAATGTCTAATGGAGAATAGTGATAATTATGGAGATGAGAAATGGATACCACACAAATTTTATTTCGCACTCAGTTTTTTAATTAAAAGTTTTTAATTAAGTATACGTAGTACTGTTAAAATTGTGTGTGTATATTTTTGGTGACTAAGGTGGTAGCTATACAATGTTAATTCATATGACTTTAGGATCTTTATACTAATACATTATGCTATAGTATTTATTGCAACAATAGTAAAATGATCTAAGTAAAGTTACTCAATAAAGATTTAAAAGAGGGAAAAAAATATTTTTGCAAATTTAAATAATCCCAATAAAAATATGTTTAAGTAGTTAAGTAACGGCTACGTACGGAAGATCGTTACATTTTCAACCTTTCATCTTGTACATCTTGATCTCAAGAAAGTTTTTGAAACTCAAGGTTGATTTTGCTCAAAGTACATCAAGGACCAAAGGCGAGCAATAAAGCTTGGAATATTTTAGTTGTGTCGTGGGTTGAGCTTTTTCCACTTATCGAATTTTTACTCACGTAAAATATTCTTTTGATCATCATATTCTTAATTACTCGATGGTTTTATTCCAACACAAGTATTTAAGGTAACAAGCTAAATCAATTTTGTTTACTCTATTTCTGATACATCAATCACTAGCATTATTTGTTACAATATGTGTGGTGTGTGGATATAACGCTAAGGCTTTATTATGTTATTCCGGAACAATTATTTAAGAGGACAGAAAATTGAAGAATAATTTATTCTTCACTTTTAAGAATTTATTCTCTAGTCAGACAATGAATTAATGTCATAACTTTGATGTTGCGTAGAATTAACGTTGTACACAATATATTATAATTGTTGATGGACTTACAAGAATGGCACAATTGGAAGATACACTTTGCAACAAAAATGAAAAAAGAAAGCAAATTAAATTCATAATACAAATGGTAAACCTGTATGTGAAATCAAAAATAGAAAAGAAGCTACACCCCAACGGTTGGGATAAGAGTTAAAGGTTTAAGTCCCCAGTTTAAATTCTGGAGAGAATAAAGGGAACTTAATTAGCAGTAAATAAATAAGATAAATAGAAAAGAAGTTAATTGTATTTATTGGTAAGAAATAGACAAAGGATGTGATGAATTATTCAAAAAGCAACGAATGGGTAACGTCTCTCTTTCAAGTGCCGAGAGTGTAATAATACTGTAGTAGTATTTTCAGGAAATAAAGTAAGTGGTTGTTTGGAAGGTGGTGGGAACTAGTGGTGAGAACAACTTTTACTGTAGCATGTGAGAGCTTTACACTGTAGCAAATTTTTTTATTGTTACTGTAGCATGTGAAAGCTTTATACTGTTCATAACTGAGTTTGTGGTGGGAACCGCAGTTCCCACCACTTTGCCAAACACCCGGTAAAACAAACAAACTTTGATGGTTCCAGATTTTTTTATTGGTTGGTGTAGCCTAAATTCTAAATGTTGTGGTTCAAGTTCAAAATCCCAAAGGAAGAAAAAAAAATATTCAAATTAGGCTATTAGGGTTAAGTTCTTCCTAACTGTTATCTTATGTCCAAAAGCCTATTATTAATCAATATCTGGGAGATTAAAAAAAAGATTAATTAAGAAAGTTTTTCTCAAATTATAACCCTTGTAACACTTTATTTTACGAATTCCAAAACGTAATATCTGTTCTTCATGAAGTACGAACCGTTTAATAAAAATAGTTATTCTATTAGAATTTTAACAGAAAAATAACAAATAATAAAGAAATTAGTGGTATTTTGATAATCCTACTTATAAAAATAACCACGAAAATTAAAACTGTGATAGAATTAGTCTTTATTGATAATTAAAAACAAAAAAATCAATTAAAACCATTATATTATTTGGATCCTTACTTTTTTCGATATACTAAAATTTTCTTCAAAATTTTATTAATTTTTTTAAAACCCAAAAAGTATTTTGAAATTTTAAAAGTTATACAAGAAGTATAACATAAATTTTTCAAAAAGAAAAAAACTCTGTTAGTATGTATAAAGTTTCTTTCATATTTTTGAAGTTTTAGTTAGTATTTATAATTTTTAAAATTTCAAATACTTTTTAGGAGTGAAAAAATAAATAAAATTTTTGAAAAAATTTTTGGTATACTAAAAATAAGGGATACAGATAGTATTTTATTTTTAATTAATTTTTTGTCATTTGTAAAAATCAATAAGGACTATTTTTATTATATTTTTAATTTTTAGTTATTTTTATAAGTATTATTACCAAAATATTACTAATGTTAAAATTGTTTATCACTTTTTTGTTAAAATTCTAACAAAAGGATCTTTTTTGTTAGACGGTTTATATTTTAAGGGATGTATGTTACGCTTTGAAATTCAAGAGATAAAGTGTTATAAGGGCTATAGTTTAAGAGAATTTTTATAATTAATCTAAAAAACAAAAAAAACAAAAAAAAACAACTACATCTTGGAAGGAATGAGTTTTAATTTCTACGAGTCGTGAAATTAATTAATTATAATATGGGATTAAGCAAGTACTCAGTAATGAAGACACAATCCTTTTTAATCTTAACACCTAAATTTTATAATTCTTCATTTTTTGGGTCAAATTTTCTAATTAATAACTATTATTTTTACTTGTTTAATGCATCTCTATAGGTGGTTTTGCACCTGTCACATACTAAAATATATTATTTGATACTTTTTTACATTTACAAAAATAATCTTCTTATGTTTTTTCTTTGTTATTTTCTCTCATATGTAACATCTTATCTCTTGTCACATCCGCTTCATTTAAGTATTTTTCTTGCAGTTTTTCAAAACTTTATCGCGTATTATCTTCACAATTTCTTTTATAATTGCTACTGATATTTTTTTCTCTCAAATGTGCCACTCTAAGTATCGTTTTACATATTTTATGTACCCATAAGTGGTTTTCGATCTTTTACCTGCTTAAATTATTACTTTGGACTAATATATATTGTTATTTTTTTATTTTTAAAATTACCCTTGTCTTATATGTGTCACTGTGTTTTTCATCTCCTACCCACTAAAATAAATTACTTTGGCCCTATTGTGTATGTATATATATTTTTTTCTTGTTTTGCTTTTATAATTTTGTTTTGTGTTGTTTTCTTTTTTTTTTTTAATGCTTTTCTCCTTCTTGCTTTTTTTTTTTTTTTCATGCCTTATGCTTCTGGCGTTTTTCCTTGTGTATTATCAAAATATTTTCTTACCTTTTCAGTATTACTTCCTCAAATTGACCTTCAAGTTTCCTCTCTTTTTTTTTTTTTTTTTTTTCAAACTCTCTTGCTCTGTAAATTATAAATTTTCAAAGAAATTTTAGATTAGTAAAAATATATTAAAATCTGAAATATAATTAATACACACGAACGGAGCGCGTGTTTTAACTAGTAGATTTGAAAAGGCAAAAATAAAAACCAATTTTTAAAAAACATCGTTAACAATTATAGCGCAAAATTTTTGATTCATCATATTTCTATTGCAAAAGAAGTTCACTGACTCGTTGGATATCTTTTACACATACATAAAATTATTTAGAGGTAAAAAGTCATGTTTGCCTAAACACCAAGTCGAAGAGGATATAAATGGCTTTTCCAAAGTCCGTCGCATCTCCTTGTCTTTTGGCTTTTGAAAGCCAATTGGTTTCTCACGATAGTCGCAGCCATCGCAAAGAGGGGAATAAAACAACATTTGAGAAACAACTACTTGCTGTTTTCCTTTTGCCCCTTTTCCTTTGTGTGCTTTTGTGGCTTGAGTGGGAGCCTCCTCATCAATCAATTCCTTGCTTCTTTTCTTTTCTTTTCTTTTCTTCTTTTCTTTTTCGCCTATCTAGAATGCATTTACTTTGTCAAAAGAAGCATTGTCCATTCTATGGGCAGAAAAATCCACCCATTGAACAAAAAACCACAATGTTGTCATTTTCTTGGAAACCAACATTTTCCCATCCACAAACGGAAGTACATAAAATGGACTGGACGTGTCGAGCAAACATATGTATTAGGGAAAATAGTAGTATGTCCATCCATAATTTGAAGATGAGAACTGAAGAATCTATATCTTAAAAAAAAAGGAAAAAAAAAATCTTAGGGTCTTTTTAGTAAATGGATTCAAATTAATGATTTGATTTGAGTTGTATAATTTGAATTAATGATTTAAATTGTTATCCATATTGATGTTTGTATATAGATTTAAGTTTTAATCTTAATATAGAATAAATTTTAAATTTATGTTTGAAGAGGAAGTGAAAATAGTTTTTGATTTATTGAAAAAATCTAATAAAATCTTAATGTTAATGATCCTAAAAAATATAAAATATGGATATTAATTTATTTTTCTCTTCATTAAGAACACAATAAAGAAAAGAATAATTTCAATTGGATATCAAATGAAGGAGTTATGATTTTTTTCTTAAATATAAGATAAAGAATTTCAGCTTTTATTATAGCAAAGATATCCGAGCATTAAGAGTTTAAAGGAGGTCAAAACTTTAAAGACTTTGATTATTGATATTTATTTGATTTGAATTTTTAAGAAAATAAAAACACGTATTTAGAGTATTTTTGATATTTAAATATAAATTTAAATTTATCCAATCTAAAGGGTGTATTAACCTATGACAGGGCTTTCTTTTTTTTTTTTTTTAACATGTCCCTTTTGAGAACGTGACAGAATAGTTATTGCACCTTTAAAAAAGATGGGCCCCTTTTTGACCCTTGTGACTCCAAGACTTTTTATAGAGGGAAAATTTGGTTTCCTGTATATAATTAAGAAATCTAAAAGTGAAAGTCCCATTCTCTTTGCTCTGTAGACGGATTTTGTTTTGTGGGGAAAAAAAAAATGAAGTGCGTCATCCGAAAGAAAAGGGCACTTTTTATTTTTAATTACTTTGAAAAAAATAAAAAGATGAAAAATAAATAATTTACACCTTTTCTCTGTAGCTGTCCTTTCTTTTGTTTTTTAATTGTCACTTTTTTTTTTTGGCTACTCTCTCTTGACTTATGCGGTCTAAGATCTAGGTCAAGAATTTCACAGGGGGTGATTGCCCTCCAACTCCTGTATCAACCATCCTCCAAAATTATACGCTTAGTTTAGAGAGTAAGTTAAAACTTAAACAGCATGTGAAAGCTATATACAGTAGTTAACTACTGTAGTATATAAAAATTTTATATCCTTGTAAGTTCGAACCTAAAGTTTTAACTTGTTTTTCAAATAAAACCACAATCTTCTATCCGTATGTATATTCAAGAATGACAACATAACAGGTGATCTGAAAGTTTAAAACTTCTTTACAGTTATTAAAAGGTTTTCAACAAATGAATTAACAAAAATATATCAAACAACAATAACTAGTAAGGTTTGCGATCTTAACACAACTATATTAAAAGCTTATCATTTGCTGCAATTTTCTTTAATTTTTTAATTCTTCAATTTCCAATTTTGTGTTTCTTTTCCCGTAACTCTGTCATGAGTCCCTCCCCGTTAGGCCTAGGCCCATTGCATAGCCCTGGGCCCAGCAGCGTAAGACTTTCACAGGGAAACGCCAACAGAGTAAAGGACCACTCGTGTAATGTGTTGTTTGGAAATCCACTTCTAACCGTGGTTTCAACCAATAAACAGCACAAAATTCTTATATGTTACACTAAATTACTATAATATAAAACTTTGATATGCTATAGTATTTAAACTTAAAATTTTAGATCTAACCAAAGTTTCAAACAGCCTATAAAACATCCTTTGGAACAACCAAAGCCAAAAAACTCTTTTTTTTTTTTTGGTCTAAAACTGAACCTATGCTGCAGTAGGGTGAGACTTGCTAATAAATGAAATATCAAAGAACAAAAGTTCCAATTTGAACAACGAATGTGGATCTAAACCCATAGTTTAAATAATAATATATGCCAAGAAATTTGTTAAGGTTTTTATTTACCATACATATATCTTTGATCTAAACTAGTAAACCATATGCCAAAAACTCTGTTAAGGTTGTCGTTATCATTTATATATATCTTATTCGTCCAAGTTCTAAGGGCCTATATAGGATAACCTCTTTTATTCGTCCAAATTCATTGCGATTAGAATCTTTCTTTAAGCTTCATCAAAATAAAATTTTTAAATTAATTTTGTTTTCATTAACATTCAAAAAGAGATCTTTTCATGCTCTTAATTAAAGAAACATATGAGGATGACATATAATTTAAGGGAAAAAAATAATATTTTTATTAGTGAGGAGATTTGCTACAAATAGCAATTTCAAAATACAAACTGCCAAAATCAAATATTTAAGGAATAAATTATAAATGCACGATAAGTTATAAAAATCATGTAGTGTTTGGCGATATGAGTTATTACCAAAGCTTTTAATTGATACAGTGTAAAGCTTTATATGTTATAGTGTCAAGAAAAAGTGTGCTACTATATAAAACTTACATGCTACAGTGTTTTTAACAAAAAATGGTTCAAACTATTGGTTCTAACCAATATTTCTAGACATTCTATAAATGCATCATTTGAAATCCCAACCATACAAAAATAAATAAAACAGCTAGGAATGTGTTATGGAGTTTTTTTTGTCCAAAAATCCAAACCATCTCAGTTTCAAGTGTCCAATAAGTGGCTGATTAGGCCGAGTACCAAGTGCTGAATGGGCTGAGCAGCAACTAGCCGAGTTCGGCGGAGTATTAAATGGCTACATAGGATTCCACCCAGCTTGGGTCAATGCTCAGCCTTTAGGAAACATCTCACCTCAACGATCTTGACACTTGTTAGTCTTATGGGCTTCACACAATTGTACACATGGGTTAAGGGCTAAACCCAATCCACATTTAAATAAGTTAAACTCTATAAATAAAAATATTAACTCCACAATAAAAGTAACGTATATTCTTTATTTGCCTGTTGTACCTCTCCTTTTGCTCTTCCTATTAGCACACTCACTTGAGCGTCGGGGTCGGGGTGTTATTGGCAGACACCATGCTTGTGTCCTCCCTACTGCAAGGCTTTGTCTTCTTTTCTGACAAGATAAGCAAAACCGAGCTAAACAGGGAGTTCGACCACCTTGCACCTTCGCCTGCGATGTTGTGCTACTTTTAAACATCAACATAATGTTAACGGGGAAAAAAATTGTCATTCACAATTACCCCAAAAATTTCTATACCAAAGTGTGAATAACAATTCAATTTTTTTTTGGAATAAATACTCTGCAATCTTCTAAAAAAAAAAAAGAAAGAAGGGAAGAACGAAAAGAAGGTATACAAAATTACCCTCTCTCTCTGAATAAATAAATAAATAAACAAATAAAAATTACAATATATATATATATATATATAAGGTTATTTTTAGCTTTTGTAACTATCTATAATATAATTTATGGCGTTCAGTTATCTGTGCTTTTGGAAAATTGCTTCAAAAAACTGCTACCACCAAGAAAACTTGAAAAGCAGACTAAAGGATACTCTTTTACAATAGTTTTCTGTCCTCATAATTTAAACTTAGTAAATTAACTTTAATAATACATAATTTTCAATCAACTTATTTTTTCTACAGCAAATTAAGATAACATCAATACGATAAATTTAAAATTAATTTATAAGGAAACTTTTTAATGTCGTTGTGCTTTTTTAAAGTGATTTTTTTTTAAATGTTCTAACGGCGTGAGATCAAAAATTTACATTCAGTTTTTTATGTTATTTATTTTTTTTTGCATAGACGTATAATTTATCTCATTCAATGAAAGTAATTTGTTTTTAGATATATTTAATAATAAAAGTAAAATTAAAATTCTTAGCATTTTAATATACAAATATTATGTATGTTAACCTGAAAATTAAAATTAGAAACAAAAACTGTAAAATAGCTTAGCAAAAAATGTGTATTTTTTATATCATACATCTCCACACCAGTTTTATACGTACTTTGACAAATACTTGTAATTCTGCATCTAGCATTCACAAAAGCTTTTTAAAAATATTCACCAAACACTTACTTACTTTTGATCTACAACACAACACAATATAACACAAACAACAACCAAAAATAGTTATGCCAAACCGGGCAATAGTTTCTCAGTTTGAGATTGATGTATTTTTTAGAAAAAGCACCCATTTTTGCTAAAAGTAAAAACAAAAGCAAAAGTCAAAAACTATTTTTAACTTCTTCAAATACTTTAAAGGGGTGTTTGGCAGTGGTAGGAACCACTTAGTTCCCACTACAAACTTAATTATGAATAGTAAAAAGTTCTCATATGCTTCAGTAACAATAAAAAAAATTGTTACAGTATAAAGCTCTCACATAGTACAATAAAAGTGGTTCCCATCACTAGTTTCCACCACCCTTTTAAACGCCCACTAAAAAATTCATTGCTTTTTGTGTAAGGTGTTTTGGTAAACTTTTACCAAACACAAATGGTTTTACGATTTTTAAAAACTATCCTAAACTAGGCCATATATGCCCGATTCCAACTTTTTTCGTAAAAATTTTAAACTTTTGGCGCCAAAGTCAGAGAGTGAGAAACAGAGAAAAGAAAGAGAGAGAAACAGAGAAAAGAAAGAGAGAGACGCCCAATACTTCTTCATCGGTTCTTCCACTTCTGATTCCACCGAAAAACGAAATCATTAAGCAAAAAACACAGACAAGAATAATCAAACAAAGAGAGATTTAAAACCAAAAAAGTATTTTGCTTTTTGAAAAAATTGGAAGTCCAAAGAACGGAAATGAAACCGAAGGAAATTCCTTTCAGAGCAGTTGGTCAGCGATCCATCGTTTCTTCTTTCCTAATTCCCTCTTCCAATCCGTAAGAAATAAGAAACCAAATGCAAATTCTATGAGTTTTTCTTTACTTTCTTCTTTTCAGATCTGATTTTTCATTTTTTTTTGGGTTTTTTGTGTAATATGCACGGAATAGTTTCAAGGTTTCGAAAGAAGAAAACAAAAACGAAAAAGATTCGAAGAAGGGCACATCGCCTGTATCGCTCGCTGATTTCCTCCAATGGAAGCTCAACGAAACTTCTGGACTTCCCAGGACGGTGAAAGTACTCCTTTTGTGTACCCAATTTCTTTGTTTTTGCGAACATTGAATAGAAATCAGATTAGGGTTTTTTTTTTTTGGAAATTATTTTGGATGATTTAGAGAACAGAAATCAAAATGGGAAATGGGGTTAGGAGAATTTAGTATTGATGTGGATCAATTTACAATTTTTCTATTTTTGAAGATGTGAAGTAATTTTCTGGCACATTGGCTTAAGCCAAAATAAGCTCAAGGTGGACCACCAATGAAGTGGTATAGTGGTTTAGATACTTTTCCTTTTTCCTCCTTCAATGACGTGTTCAAGGTTTGATACTCCATTGTCGCATTTTAAGGACTCTGTCTGGTTAATGGATTGTACGAATTTCAGCTTGTGGGAGTGAAACTGTGCCCATTTTTTGAGTAGAATTAGGTCAGTGTTTTTTTTTTTTTTTTAAATTTCATTAGTAGGCTCCAAAATTTTTGCTATAGATAAAGGGATTGCAATGACAGTAATGATCCCTTTTTCTAGTGAACGTAAAGCTCAAGATAGATGCTAGAATTATTATTTATTTTTTTAAAATTTTTATGTTGGATAAAGAATAATAGAATTTCATTAGCATCTGCATGGACCATCTGGCTGATGCACCTATTGAATGTCCTCAAGTTTTTTAGGTTGTAATTTAGGATTGACTTGGTGTCATCCTTGGCAGGGAAAATCAAAACCCTTTTCGTCTTTGTTGGGACCGAGAGAGTTAAGAGGGCATGGGTCTATTGATGAGCCAGCTGAGGCCAAGATAGGAGGGGAAGCAGACTCCAATTCTATTGTTGAGAAAGTTGTTCTTGAACAGTTTAAGCATGGTGGTATAGCAAAAGGAGATTGTGTTGCTCCAAGCAGTGTTGGCGAAGCAGAAAATTGTGACATCTCCAATGTTCAAGGATCAAGAAAGAGGAAGAACTTGGAAGGTGTGTAATCCCAGTTTGAATCTCTCGCTGACCTAGGTCCTAGTGCATTTCTTTCTTACTGTTACCAATGGCTTCAGTTTTGTGTTGCTTTCTATTTCATTTGTTCTGTCAGGAGCGTAAAAGAGTAGAAATACTTTGGACCAAAAATTAAGTAAAATGCTCTAGCGAGATTTTAGTTCAAGAAAAATAGGGTGTTACAAACAATCCAATATTCATATCAGTATTGCAGAGAGTTTGATTGTTTTGGTTGATATGTCTTGAGGGGCCGCAGCATTGGTTATAACAATCAGGAAACTTGTGGATTTTTACTTACTTTTTGCTTCATTTACGTGGGATTATGATTAGAATTTGGAGTTCTTTTGCTTTTGTATGCACTCATTATTAAGCGGGATAAAAGCTCGACCAAGTAGTGAAAGCTGATTCTGTTCTCAATGTATGAGAATATGCGTTTTCGGCCAATTGAAGCAAAGAAGCGATTTTGCAACAACATTAAGAGTCTCTTGTAGAATTTGAAATCAATGAAGATAGATAATAAGACGGATAGAACATACAGTTTATGCAAAAGATTGGCAAACAAGATGGTTTCTGATAGAAAAATTTGACCATAGCATATATAGAATTAGCTATTTAGTTACTTATAATAAGATTGCAGAAAAGAAGTTTTCAGGTGAGCCCAACTATTTTTAGCTCTGTCTCCAAGCTTGTATCATTTTCCTTTTTTGCCTCAATCTTATGTCACAACCTTGATCTGTTCTTCTAAATCTGGATGCATAGGTGTACATGAGAGACGAATTCCCCGAAAGCATTTTGTAGTTCTTGGAGGTGATTTAAAACTCAAGCAGCAGAGAAGAGTCGAGAGGCTTACTAGCAAAGAGAATCAAGTTCCTGCATACAATCACTGTTAGTATATAATCACACTTGGAGTAGGAAAATTCTAAGGCATTTCCTTCAACATTTTAAGATTCTTTCTTGTTCTTTCTCCTTAAAGGACAAATAAGACATTTTGGTTCTTTACTTTTTGGTAACAGATGCAAATGGTGGTGGCTGGTGGGACTCCGACATGGAGGGAGTTGACAATGAAGAAGTTGGATTTAGTGAGGTATGGGAAGGGGTGGGGTCTACCACTTTCGGAGGAGTTGTAGATTGGCATTGATCTTCATGATTTATGACTAGCATATTTTGAAAAAAGCTTGTAGTAATAGATTTCTCCACTCTCTTTTCATGGTGATTTTTTTGTGAAGCCTATATCTCAAACACCCCAAAAATCAACGGAAAGGCCAGGAAGTTAATTGGTTTAGGGGACAGAAGTGCGGGGAAGTTGAAACTCACCCTTAACTAACTGAAGAAAAAAAAAGTGCCTATATGGGATGAATAAAATTCCTGTGGTGTTTATATTTTTGGCTAAAGAATCATAGAGGGCAAATATTGATGATGATTTTAGTTTAACTAGTACTGTTGATGCTTATATGAGTCTCGCTTCGAATCAATATCACGTGCGGCTGCGCACGGTACATAGCTCTTCTTTGTTCATCTCTGCCCGCTTGGATACACCTGCAACAAGGGAAGGAACGCTTCGGAGACGAGAAAAGGCCAGTCAACAAATAAGGGCTCTTCGATGCTCAAGGCAGGGGTTGCTCGTCGGGAACTTGTTAGGTGGGAAGGAGCGTGTCCTAGAATGCAATAAATGTATCCTATTTATAGGCTACCATTTGGACCGGGTGTTAGGTGGGTTTTGTCCACGACCCGAGTGTTACATCAAGGCGTGTCAGGTGGCAGAAGACAAGTGTCGCGTCCTTCCGATGGTGGATTGCTTCTCATCTGATGGTGAGTTGTTTGTCATCTGTTGGCTAACGTGGCTAGTAGCAACCCACTTTCAAGTAAGAGGAATCCGACCCGAGTTGGTACTCAATCTAAGATGGTAGCCTATTAGGGTGCGGCCCGGGGACCTTGAAAAGCACTTTGGACAAAATACCCAGGCTCATTGGGAGTGAATGTAAGCTCCTCGAAGCCTTACTGAGTTGTTTGGCCGACTATTTGGAATAAGATTTTCGGTGGTGGCGTCGAGCTCACCCTCAACAAGTACCTTCATCAGCAATTTTGTACATCCTTTTTTATTTACTAGAATCACTCGAAGAGAAACTGTGCAAATTAAACTACTTGGCCGCAATAGTTGATGTCTTCTCTTTGGTACGGACTCCAAACATTATGGGTTTAATATCGTTATTGCGGGAAAAAAATTTGAACGTGTTATTTTCCATTTAATGTCAATGACTATGAAGTGGAAAATACGAAAGGCACATCTTAATATGTTTTAAAAATCAAACCCTATGGCGAGAGATTCGCTTAGAAAATGACAATATCATATACATGTCAAACATAGCATAATAACAAGATTAGAACTATCTCGAGATACATGAGATAAAACTCTTCAGTGAGGATTTGAGTGTCCGAATTTTTAAAATGAAAACCTAAGTGTCAGTAAATTAAGAGTTTTGAGACTTTGAGTAACCAAATATTAAATTTAGAACCTAAGTGCCAAAGATTATAAAATTTAAAGAAATGAGATGTAAAAATCCCTTTGAAAAAAGGGGTGGTTTTACTCAATACATCTCGCAAGGACTATTTACCACAATAAAATGCATTTCTTTTAAAAGTAAATTAGAATTTGACTTGTAAAATTGTGATTTTTTTTTTTTTGGTAAGGGTATAGCTACGATGTACTTTTCTAGAGTTGAAAAAAATGGTAACATTATTGGAATTTGTTTTCTGTATCCTAGAGGAAAAAAAAAGGCATTGATCAACCAGTGGCATTGGCGGACACACAAACTTAACATTAAGTTTAGTGGGTAGGTTTTAAACCATAAAAATAATTCAAATTGATATTTGTTAGAATAATAATTAAAAAAATTTAATACCTTAAAAGCGGTTTTAAACCAACCAAAACATTCAAAATCTAAATTTTACCCTCTCATGTTCACATGGTTATAAAGCATCTCTACAGTAACACCATTCCTATTATCGTTTCTCTTGATAGACCATAGTTTTCTAAATATCAGTCATCGTTTTAAACCATTATTTTTGTTTTTAACCTTTACATTCTAAATGCTAGTTTAAAACTACAGTTTAAATCATATAGTTTAAAACTCACAATTCAAACCATGAAGTTTTAACTATTCTAGACGGGTACACCAAATGAATCCGAGCATGGTAACTGATTTTAGTGACAGCTTTTGTCTTCTTTAATTGGGGAATGATGATAACAAAAAAATTAGATAAAAATTAAAAGAAAGTGCCCTTTTTGAACTCTGATGTTTTTATTATTATTATTATTATTATTATTATTTTTAATTTAGAAGACAGAACTTGACTTCGGCTTGTTTCATCACAAGACATTTTTGTGTAAAATCTCTCTAAGTACAAGTTCCTCCAAGTTGTAGTCAGTGACTTGGGTCTACGTTTTGGCACGGACGGTAACAGATAATGTAATTAATCGAAGATCGTGAGGCTATCTAATACTGTTGATTATTTTTAAATTAAACCATTGCAGTTTCTCATTAAAAACGAGTAGAACCAATACGTACTCATGGTGCATGTTGCCCTCGAATAGGACGAAGTACAACCTTGTTATGTTAATAACAAGAAGTGCAATCTTTATATCACTTTGATCTTCCTCTTTTTAGTATTAACAGCGTGAAATCTGAGTTTCTGTAAAACAGAATTCTTTAAACATGATAGCTAAAACTCCTAGTCACAAAGTCAGAGTTGGCCTGGGAACAAGTGCGGAGACACAAATGTACGAGGATGGACGGCTGCCCTCAAATCTTTTTTTTTTTGAATATTGTTTGTAAATTTTATAAAAAAATTATATTTTATCTTTTGAAATTATATTTTGCTCCCCTAAAATGAATGAATCTATTTGCTTATTTATGGCCACCAAATTACAGCCCATAAGAATTCTTGAACGTGGCTTAGGTCTATATATGGAGCCCATTTAGGCCAAAAGATGGGATATTATACTTGCGCTTTCCAAAAAATGTGATATAAAAATAGCCATCAACAACAAGATCCAATGGTTTCTTTGCAAAGAAGAGCATTACATGAGGGGAGGGAATTCCAGCAGCAATGGCTCGACGGTTGTTTTGCAGTGACGTCATGGAGGAGAGAGGACCGATGTGCAGAGACGAGGGAGGAAGAATAAATAAACGTAGGAACTCATGTTATGAAAGAAAAATCAATTAGAAAGGGTAAAAAAGGAAAAGGAAAAGCAAATGAAATTTAGCCCGAGTATGGTACTTATTGATGGATTAGAATAAAATGTCATTCAGGATCAACACATTTACAAATCTGATATTTATTACAAATTTCTTTAAATTAAAATATAAAATAGAGAATTATTTTTAAAATAATCTTTAAAAGGTTAACTGTTGTCCATCAAGCAGCTTCTCGTTCTCTTAAAATGATTCTAAGAGTCCGTTTGGTTCGTGGTTCGAATCACGGTTCGAATCATTTTGTTACAGTATTTTCTCTCACAAAAATTTAAATCTTTATTCAAATTTTTTATTCAAATTTATGAACCAAATGGACTTTAACTCGAAAAAGAGAAAAAATGATGTCAAATCAGCGCAAAATATGCATATCCTCAGGGCCTGCATAAAGAGATAATTACAACGCGATATGTCCAATTGAAGATCCTCAAGTCCAAAACTATCTGCTTAAATGCAATATTAAAATAATATTTAAATTTTAAAAATATAGTACTTGGAATGCTGGTCATAGCCCTATAATATACTTTGGACACATTTTTCTTTTTCTTATTTTTCTGGCATGTATTACAAAGTTGACTTACTCTTTTATCACCACATTTAAATGTTTTGTCATTAGTTTGACTTTTTCTGAGATTTTATAGGATTTATTTGTGTATCTTAGTTTCCCTCCCACATAATTTTTGAACTTCAGATGTCACTTATTCCTTTCTCCTTATGTTCTGCCGATCTGCTTCCATATTCAAAACTCTTTTTCTCTAGTTTGTCAGTTCACTCTATGTTCATTAATATTCAAAGGCGAACCACCGAAGTTTATTTATTTATTTATTGTTTCAGGTTTGTCGTTTCTTACCTTAAATTTATGTCATTATGTTTTGATATCATTTTTTGTTTGTTTGGTGCATGTTGCTCATTGAAAAATCATGTTTGCCGTTTTCTTTTCTTTTTTTCCTCATTTTGGTTTTCTTCATATTGTTTTTGTTGTTGGATCTAAATCCAATATTTGGGATAATATATTAAATAAATGAGAAATAAAGACTATCAGATAAGGTTGTTCAATTCAAAGTGACCACTTTGAGCTTTGGGCTTTTAATGATAATTAAGTGTGGGCCTCCTATATATAGAGACTAAAATATAATTACTAATTTTATAATAGGCTAAATTGATAATTAAGGATAATTGCTAGGGTTTAGCAGTTATATAAAAGGGTTATGGTCTTCAAGTCAATACATACGTTATTTTTCTATTCCCCATCTACAGAGAAATTACAGAGCATTTTGTAAAGGAAGATTTACATGCCAGACTTGAAAGATTCTCAACCAATAGACTCAAGAATCACATTCAATCAATAGATTCAAATTAACTTACACATCTTATTAATATTTTTGATGATTTGACATGAATGATCTGGATGATAATGGTTTTCATCACAATTTTATTCTAACATTTGTTATTCCTTATTGTAAATAACATTTTGTTTCTATTTTTAATTTCTTATATATGATGAATTATGCCTTTAGGCTGTCAACGTATTTAGTTATAATTATATAACTATGTATTGGTTGATTAATTATCCCAATGAATATGTACATATATACCATAATGAAAAGTTGCAATTCACAACGATACATAAAAATGACTTTAAATTTTCACGGTAAAAATGATATATTCATTATTAGGCTTGGCCGCAATTAGCGTAAAGTTGATGGAAATGCGTGGTTAAATTTTATTCAAGATTGATAATAAAAACACAATAGAACGCTAATGAAAGAGTTCTAACTGTTTTTTTTTTTTTTTTTTTTAATGCCAACCACCGCAGAAGAAAAGAAAGTTACGAAAGAAAAGAAAGTTACGAAGGAAAATGACGGATTGGGGTGAGAGAGGCTCGAACTCTCGACCTCAGGATCACTCACTGTAGCTATGAGACCTACGCGCTAGCCAACTGCGCCACCACCCCGTGGTGATCTCACGCTTAAACTTTTAAGTTTATTTAGGAAAAGTACATACTCTGATTTATTACGCTCCTAAAATTTAATAAATATTTTATTTATAGCCTTTTTTTTTTTTTTTCATTTTTTTAAATATTCTCTTTTAAGTAGAAAACTATTTTAAACTTTAAATATTTTATTTATAGCTTTTTTTTTTTCATTTTTTTGAAATATTCTCTTCTAAAATAGTTTAACACGTATAAAATAAGCACCCCCATGTTGGAAAATTCTTTTGACATATCTTTGTTTGTTTGTTTGTTTGTTTCTTTCTTTTTTTTTTTTTTTAATATCATTCATCTGTGGAATTAAGTGGATCTCCATGGGTGCAGTGGTTGTGCTTCCCGGTGGTGGAGCCTTAGTGGGTTTTTGCCCTTGTAGTACTGATGCTTTTTGGTGGTGGAGTTGCAAGGGTCATCGCTGATATGTCTTCTAAAGCCATGTTAGCTAGTTTATTATTGGTCTTCTTGTTGAATTCTTTAAGCTTTTCACTTTAATAATGACGATACTTTTTCTGTCGAGTAGGAGTTTCTTCATAAGAATAGAGATGTTAGCCGTATTTACTGATTTTGTTTATGTGTTTTACTCGTTTGAGTTAATAAACAATGGTGCACCTACTAGCATATAGCTAGATTTAGTACTATGTCCTAGATCCCCTCTCTCTTCTCCTCTTTCCTACGAAAAAACCTCAATATAGAGAGAGAGATATATAGAGAGATGTCCCTTCTTTGGGGTTGTTCTCAATTAACTGGTTTTATTCATCAACTGTAGTTGTTTTTTCTAACGCGCTTTGATTGTGCACACTTTTTAAGTGTGAGCGTTTCTTTTCCTGTTGGGTGTTGGCACTTGTGTTCAATTGTTTTCACTAGTGAATCTAGCCAATATTTAGGCTCAAATTCCCTTAAAATTGGTAGTTTTGTAACTATTTTTAAGTATGTATCTTGTTATGAAATTTTACCTTAAAAAAATTTATCTAGTGCCCTAAATCTATTTATAAGCATAATATGCAAAATTTATCTTAATCTAGGAACAGTTTAAAAAAGCATAAAATTCTAATAAACATGATGTTTTATTTTTATTTGTAGTGCTATATTATTTGAAAAGTAATTTTTTATAGCTATTTTAAATTAAAAGGGAATAAGTACCTTTTTTTTTGGAAAAATCATTGGGTTAATCCTATAAATGAGGTCTTGAATTCTACTTCTAATCCTATTGTAGTCTCAAAAGTTTAAAAGGTCTTGTTTTGATTTTAAACTTATTACTTTCTTTCAGTCCCACCTTTAGTTAGGGGTTAAATATTTAAATAATTTTTAAAATATTCTATTTTGGTCTCTAATCTATTATTTTGTTTCACTTGGGTCCTTCCATTAACTAAGAGTTATTATAGAACAAAATTTGAAAAAAGTCTAAAGTGAAAAATTATATATAATGATTTTGATGCATGTAACTAAACCAAAATGTTTTAAGGGAGAGGGAGAAATTTAGCACAAATTTAATACAAAACAAAAAAACATAAACTTAATGTTGTATTCAACAAATAACATAATCAGATTTAACAAAATGTAAAAGACCAAAAATAAACTCTCCCTATTTCTCTCTCCGCTGCCTACCATGCCCAACAAGTCCCTTGGTTGCCCCCTTCTCCACACACGCTCGACCTCCTGTGAATCACTTGTTTTACTGGTTTTCAAAGTCAATCACATCCACTGGAGGCGTGAAGCGAGATTGCGACCTTGCTTCCACAAAAGTCAAATTGTCAATCCATTGCCTCGAAGCTTAAACTCCAAATTTCACCTTGGCTGTTGTGAACTGCTCTTTGGCAAAGAAGCTAAATCGAGATTTGACGGCCGTTCATCAGATTACCTTCTTCTGTTGCACAATATCGCCATTTCTAGATCATGTAGCTGCCGTGGCTCCCTCGTGAGGCCGTTGTTGGTCACCGTCACTACGTCATCGCTCTCCGTCGCCATGCCACCATCGTCTGAGAGAAAGAGGAGGGAGGAGAGAGTTTTCTAATTTCAGGTTAGGGTTAGGGTTTAATTTATGGCTTAGGTGAAAAAATTTAGGGTTTAATTTAGGTTAAAATTAGACACGATATAATTATAATTGTAAAAAAATTGAAAAAAAATGTTATTTATTAACAACATAATTAAATATATTATTTTCTTGCATTAGATTTAAAAAATTGCTATTTCTTACAATTTCTCACAATTTAATCATATTGTTAGTCGAACAAATTTTATTTTTTACAAAAATATATGTTGAATTTAATTTCAGTATATAAATATTAAATACATTTTTAATGAAAAGCTAAGAATTATAATTAATATATACATATATATATGTGTGTGTTCATATATAGTTTTGAATAATGGTGCATTTGAATTATCTAGTTACTACATATGCAATATACATGTATCAAAAATTTAACTTCTAACTTTTTTTTTTGAAAAAATTAAAACTCATTTGACTAACAATACGATAAAGTTGTTTTGCTTTTAGTTACATATATTAAAATCATTGTATTTAGTTTCTTATTTTTTATTTTTTCAATTTTGGTCCTTAATAAAACCTTGATAATGGAGGGATAAAAAATGAAACTGAGTAATAAATTAGGGATCAAAGTCATTGGTAACTTTTGTTTTACATGTAAATACAATATTTGGAGGTAAATGCTGTATTTATCGGCCGCTGGTGGTTTGGTAAAGTTGTCAATAAATTTTTGTATTTGTATCAAAATACATTATTTATAGGTAAATACTGAATTATGGTCATTGGTTGGTCGGCAAAATTGTCTGTAAATTTTTGTATTCAATTACAAGTAGGCTTTTTAGCATGGAACCCCTTTGTGTTTACGTATTTGGCAAATTTATCCCTAAACTACAAATTTTTGCAATTGATCTCACAAATTAAAAAGGGTGTTAAAAATTTTAAAGTAGTAACCACGTGCCCTTCACATGCATCACTTATGAGGGTCAAAATTGGACTTTGCCCACCGCCCCCACCCCAAAAAAAGTAAACACATTTCACCGGAGAGACAAAACCATCGGAGGGGAGGTTGGGATTGGGATGGCATTGCCGAAATCAAGAGCTAGTTGCCCTTTGTGGCGCCCCAAAGGGGAAAGAAAAGAAGAATTTAATATGTACTGGGTGTTGACATGTAGGCTTCGGAGATATGAGTTAGCTAATTTTTAGGGAGGTGATTGATTTGTGGTCGGAATTTTTATTAGTGGGATCCAATAACTAACAAAAAATCTAATAAAAATCAATATGTATAATTAATGTAGTATAATTGTACTCAATAGGTTTTTATGTCTTGAAAATGTTAGAAATTTAGAATGAAGGTTTTATTTTTTTTTCAAATTGAATATGTGAATAATATGAATGTTAGATATTTAACTAACAACTTTTTTACCTAATGCCATAAGATCAAGAGTAAGTAATACTCTCGGCCTCATTCTCCAAAAATTCTTATTTTTCAAAACAAATACATTTTCATCTAATGTAAAAACACTACTAGACTGGCCCTTTTTTGTTACACGCATAGCTGTTATTAGGGGTGGGCAATCAAATCAAACCACCTATTTTAGATAAACCACAAATCAAATTAATTATGTATTGGTTTGGAGATTTTTAAAGTAAAACAAAGCAAAGCAAATCAAATCGTTTAAGGAATCAAAATCAATCTAAACTGGACCGATTATAATCGATTTGGTTTTTTTAATCGATTTGAACTTATATTTATAAACTTTTTACTTTACAATAATTAAGGCTAATATCTTAATGTGATAAACAATCCTCTATTTCACAATTATAAATATTAATAATGCAAGAATTAAGTTTCCAACTCGTAACATAAATAAAACACCTAAAGTTTAAAATTATACCATCCTAAATGAACCTAAAATATTCAATTCCATCTTCTCGAAGCAAATACAACTTATGTGAAAATCAGTACCATCAGCTTCATTTCATCAGTCGGTTGTGATGGTGCTATAGCTGGTGGTTGTGTATCACAATTCACTATGTTAGAATATTCGTCATATAGATTGTCCAATATTTTTCTCATTTTAACTTTCTTATCAACAATTTTTTCCTCATCATTGTCACACAACTTCTTAATACTAAAGTTCAAAAACTACTCCTTGTAACGAGGATTAAGCAAGACAATAATGAACAAACTCTTGTTCATTTTGTTAACAACTCCTCAGTACTTCTTAAACTTTTTTAACAACACATTAGCCATAGAAGACAAGTGTATGTCATTGTTATTTCTATAATAACAATATTTGAATTTTGGAGTATGATTCCTTTTTTCAAAAGTATATAATAAAATAGTTAATTATATTATACAAATATGTATAATTTTCTAAAATTTTTTATAAATATGAATTGGTTTGGTTTGGTTTAGTTTGGTTTTTTAGAGGTAAAAACCACAAACCATTGCAAACCAAACCGATTAGTAATTAGTTCAGTTTGGTCAGTTTGATCGGTTTAGTACCCACATGTAGCTTATATCATATAAAAGGTGAATTTTTTTTCTTGCTTTGGTATCTAAGTCATTGAAATTACATATATGATATAAGACGAGATAGAAAAGGAGTAGAAGAGTGTATAAAGGGAAAAAGGTAAGCTTTTTCTTTCTTTCTTTTTTTTTTTTTTAAATTTATTTAAAGAAAAGCCTTTATCATGTATTGGGCCCACTTTATTAGGTTATTAAGCTAGATTAAGTTTTTTTTTTCTTTTAATATCAATTAGGGGTGGGGCTTTAAAATTTAGGAGTTATGATTTAGTGGGGTTATTTATAATAAAACAAGCTGATATATACACACATTTATGTGTAACATTTGAAGAAAAAAAAAAGTGAGCCTTCACTTGTCCTATAATGGCTCCGTGCATGCGTATGGTAGAGGGGAATATGGTAAGCTTCAATCGTCCATTTCGGTGAGGGGAAAAAAGTGTGCTCGTGAACGATTGTAGCTGATTGTTGATGATTGTAAGCTTATGTGTATCGATTATTGGGTCTTGTTTTGTGCACAGAGTTACGGTGCAAGAGGGGATGTTAAGATGTCGCCGCATTTTTTTTTTTCTTTTAAAGAAAACGAGCTCAGCAAATGTCGTGGGTGACTAGATGCGATGTCGAGGATTTAGCGGGGATGGGGCTGCTGCGACAACGACGGCGTCATCTGGGCGAAACCTTGAACCTGATCACCGCCAAGGAGGATGTGAAGGGGAAAATGTGTCACTAGCATCTGGCAAGGAGGAAGCGACATTGCTAGATTTGGTGGTAGAGAGGAGCGTTGTGATGCGGGGCATCAAGCATGTAATGCCCCTATGTGGGAGTTAGCAGTATTGAATAAATAAAAATATACTTAAATTTAATATCATTTGAATCAATAAAACAATGCCTATAGGTCTTTAAACAAAAATAAAAATAAATGTTTAAATACAAACCACAGTTTTTAGTGTAGCACGAAATATTTAAAATACAGTCATCATCATCATAGTACAATTCTCAAATAAATTAACGTAGCCATCACAAAAGCAATACAAATCTTACATGTTCTAGACAAGTTACAAATAAACTAGATCTTCTAACACGAATCCAGCAGTGTTGTTGCTTATTTCTCGTCAGATAAGTTGCACTGAGTTCCACCTGAGAGATGTAAGTATGATAGGGATGAGCATCGACATGCCCAGTACGAAAAATTATCACTCACCTTAAGGTTTTATTCATTACCACATTAAAACTGCATGGTTAGTTAATTTCCATCATATTCCAGATTATAAGGTTTATTATGATCACATTCTGTGGATACTATAGTTAATCATTACTGAGTTTCATACTTGTACATATATAAAACTATTACAATTCATCATTATTTTTAGGTATCCATGTTAAATAGGATATCACTCAAGTCATCGAAAGCCAAATGGGTGCGCTTGGCCCTCCAAACATTCTAAGGGTGTTTCGGTGAGGGGACATTGAGCCCCGAGTCCTCACCAAGTCAATTCCTATACAGTGTGTTTTAGTACTTTTAACCCAAGAGAGCGTCATCGCCTCCCCCTATTTTACCTTTAAGGGTATTCGTGCTCAAGGACGTAACCGCTGCTCTTTTCACTAATTGTCGTGGAAAAATTTCACGACAGTCAAAAAACCGTCGTGGAAACCTCTGTCGTGGAATATGATCGACTTTTCACGACGGTTTTTTACCGTCGTGGAATAGATTAATTTGGCGAGCGTGGTAAGGTGAACTGTAATTTTTCACGACGATTTTTGTGCAAAACCGTCGTGGTAGCCATAGCTACCACGACGGTTTTCGTGCTTAGCTACCACGACGGTTTTGGACAAAAACCGTCGTGAAAATTTAGTATTTTCCAAAAAAGAAAATCTCCTGCAATTTCAATTTCCTACGAGATGGCCAGTCCCGTATGTTATCCATTACATCAAGGCCCTAATTACATACAATAATTGTTCTATAATCAAATATTAATTTGTATTTACAATATCTATTTACACTTGAGCTATTTTGAGCACTTTGTTGATCTAGTATGACGTGTACCTATCTAAA
>CAMOHE010046062.1:10788-107354 GCA_946598075.1 Artocarpus hirsutus
CGTTTTTGATGAAATAAAGTTTCAATCCTAGTTAATCTAAGTTACTCTAAGCTAGATCAAAGCTTTTCTAAGCTCAAAATTGCTTAGATCTCAAAATGCAAGAAAATTTAAAAAATTGAAAAACTTTTGAATTTTAAAAACTAACCTCGAATCGAAGCTTGAAAACGATGTTTTTGTTGTTGAATCTTGTTCCTGGGCCTTCAATCTTCTAACCCGAAGCTTGAAAACGAATTTTGTTTCAAAATTTAGAGAGAGAAAAAGGGGGGAGAGAGAGTAAACCGAGAGAGAGACGAGAGAGGTGAGCGAGAGAGAAAATGAGAGGAAGAGAGAGAGAGGGAAAAATAAATAGAGAAAAGAAAAAACAGTTGTACAAAACTGTGTGCAACAATACACTGTTTTCAAATCAAATTGCTTCATTAAAATTTAAATTAACAATTAAAAACAATTTAGAATAATTAAAAATCATTAAAAGAGTAAAATAACATAAGTTTTACTTAATTTTCACAAAATAATCAAATTAAGTTCTAAAACACTCATTATGGCACACTAACCCACCATTTAGCGTTTTAATTAGACTTAATTAACTTCGGGGTGTTACATTACAACTATTAAGACCTTTAAATTTGCGTTTTAGTAACTCAAATCTTGTACTTTCTCAAGTACTTAGCTGAGTAATGATGGAGAAATCCTCAATTTATTATACTTATTAATTTCTAGATTTTTTTCGATCATTGCACTTAACCTCGTCGCGACCTACCCCCTTCCCACCTCCCCCATCGCGACCTAACCCCCCGTCGCACGTAACCTCTTCATGACCTACCCTTCAACCCCCGCTATGATGGAAAGGCTACAATGGGTAGGGGATGCTAGAGGAGGAATGAAATTTGATTTTAACAATATGTTTTCTGTTTTTTATGTTTTAATTTTAATTTATTTAAACAAATATTAAGTCTTTTACTAAAATACCTTTACTAAGGTGGTCAAAATTTTTTTTTTATCCAAACTTAATGATTCGGGGACCAAATTGCACCATTTTTAAAAGATTAGACCTGGTTAAATTTTAAAAAAAAAGGTTGGGACTAAATTGTAACTTTTTAAAAAGGTTGAGAACCAACCAAGCTATTTACTTTAAAAAATATGATTTATTAAAAGTGTAAGACACACTTCCTTCTTTAATTAACTTGGTAGGTTCTAACTTTAGAACCTACTATATTCTAACATATTTTCTTAAAACAAAGAAGCACCAATTGCCTTCGATTGTTGGCGTTGGGTGTTAGATTATAATCTAGTAGGTTCCAACTACTAGATTGCAATATATTTTCTTTACAACAAAGAAACACTAGCCATCTCTAGCCGATGTAGGGTTCTAGATTGTAATCTGGTAGGTTTCAAAGCTGAAATCTACCAGATTTTAACTTGAAACAAACAAATGCTAACCGTTCGACAGGTTTTGTCGTAGAATCTAGCAGGTTTTGTACTGGAACTCGTTAAGCTTACATGCAGAACCACTAGATCTACAAGCGAAACCATCAGATCTACAAGTGGAACGCCAAATCTTATTCATTTCAAATAAAAACAAAAACTAATCTCTGTAATAAACTATTGTAGTAGAAAAAGCCTAGATTTACAAATCAACTAAACTACATTAAAAGCAAATCTCAATAATAAATTACAAAAAAAAACCACAAATCCCATAATAGAGTCGCCGAATTTTCTCAGAGATCAAGTTCCGTCTAGGTTCAAAGTTGCCAATACCGCCATTTTCCCCAACAACTCCAAGATTGGTCCAGACAACTTGTTTAGTGACAGATCTAGATCTGTGAGGTGGTAGATTTTCAAAATCGAGGGCGGGGTGGTCCCGCTTATTTTTGTTCTGGTTGAGCAGGGCGTATCCTGAGGTGGTGGAAGTCATGTGGGAGGCCGCCAAAGATTTGGTTGTTGTGGAGGTCTAGGTGCATTAGGCTAGAGAGGTTCGTCAACGAAGTCAGGACCCTGTTGAAAATCAAATTGTCAGTAATATTGAAGACGATGAGGAGTTGGAGCCACCTGATGTCGGCCGAAATCTCGCCAGAGATTTGGTTGCTGATGAGATTGAGTATATGGAGAAACAACAACGAGAAAGGATGAGAAGAGAAGAGAGGGAGCAAGCAGAGAGGATAGAAAGAAAGGAGGCACAAGGGGAAGAGAGATAGGACAGTGCAGGGAGGGAGAGAAAGATGAGAAAAAGGGGAGATGTATAGAGAGATGAGAGAGAAATGAATTTGAGGTGATTTAGGGTTTGTTTTTGGTTTAGGGATAATTAAATGAAATGGCAGGCAAGATAGTAATTGTATAATTATAATTGAACAAATTTAAAAAGAAAAAAGATAATTTTAAAAAGTCAAAAAGAAAAGAATATTTTTAATAAGACATATTTGTAAAGAACATTTTGTATACTTTTTCTATTGATTTTTTTTCCTTCAACTAAAACCATCAAAAACAAAATACATGAAGATATAAATTTTTTAAATTAAGTATTATAATTTTTGGGATTTTCAAAAAATAGTATTTTTAAAATGATTTTGTTTTAAAAATAAACTTTCTTGAAGAATTATACACAAAGTATTTTTGAATTTTTTTGATTCGAAAGTTATTCAGATTGTGAAAAATACCTTAAAAAAACAACTATCAAACGGGTCGTGTCCGCCACGGAACATGAACTCCTACGGTCGCGTTACTTGCGCGACCCGGCAGGAGTCGCCTTCGTTGATCATACGTAATTATCTATTCTGAGATAGCGCGTGACCCTAGAGAATGTGTAAGACTGGGATCCAACCCGGTCCCACACAAAACTCAATCCTGTCAGTCCTATTCTCGGTCCGCAGATGGTAATCTGAAACGTCATCACATCAGATAGCTCCTCCACGACAGCCCAACCATCCAACACATCCGGACGTGGTCGAACCAACTCGATCTGTTTCGAGTGGCAAGAGGACAAACATCCAACTCACTGCCTTATCTCCACGTGGCAGTCAAAACGAGTCCACCACTCCCAATAAAACCATTTTCAAACTCGCGTCTCCGATTTAGACATAAAGGGAGAGAGAGAGAGAGAGAGACAGAGAGAGACAAACACAACTTCCCTTCTTCAAGCTGTGACGATGGGCAAGGACAAAGACGGCGGAGATTTCAAGCTGGTCGGCTTCTCCAAGTTCGTCCGTACGAACCCGAAGTCGGACCGGTTCGGAGCGAAGCGGTTTCACCACGTGGAGTTCTGGTGCGGCGACGCCACCAACACTGCTCGCCGCTTCTCATGGGGCCTTGGGATGCCTCTGGTCGCCAAGTCCGACCTTTCCACCGGAAACCTAATCCACGCCTCCTACCTCCTCCGATCCGGCCACCTCAACTTCCTCTTCACCTCCCCCTACTCTCCATCCATCGCCGCCATGGCCAGTGCGAGTAAAACCACTGACTGTTCGTCCGCCGCCATTCCGACCTTCGACCGTGCCGCCTTCCTTTCCTTCTCAGCCTCCCACGGCCTTGCCGTCCGCGCCATCGCTATCGAGGTTGACGACGCCGAGCTCGCCTACTCCACCAGCGTCGCACACGGCGCCAAGCCTTCATCTTCTCCGATCGTCCTCGACAACGGCGTCGTCCTCGCCGAAATCCGACTTTACGGCGACGTCGTTTTGCGCTACGTCAGCCACAAAGCCCCTTCCTCTCCCTCGGATGACGAATTCCTACCCGGATTTGAGCCGGTGACGGAGTCCTTTCCCCTGGACTTCGGCATCCGGCGACTGGACCACGCCGTGGGGAACGTCCCCGAGCTCGGCCCCGCCGTGTCGTACGTGAAAGAATTCACTGGATTTCACGAGTTCGCGGAGTTCACGGCGGAGGACGTGGGGACGAGCGAGAGCGGGCTGAACTCGGTGGTGCTGGCGAACAACGACGAGACGGTGCTGATCCCGATGAACGAGCCGGTGTTTGGGACGAAGAGGAAGAGCCAGATTCAGACATACTTGGAGCATAACGAGGGGGCAGGGGTGCAGCACCTGGCGCTGGTTAGCGAGGACATCTTCAGGACGCTGCGGGAGATGAGAAGCCGCAGCGGCGTCGGAGGTTTCGAGTTTATGCCGTCGCCGCCGCCGACTTACTACAAGAATCTGAGGAACCGGGTGGCGGATGTGTTGACGGAGGAGCAGATGAAGGAGTGCCAGGAGCTGGGGATTTTGGTGGACAGGGATGATCAGGGCACTCTGCTCCAGATTTTCACCAAACCCGTTGGAGACAGGTAACGTTATTGAGCTCTCTCTCTTTGGTTCAATACGTGCAATGTGAATTAGGATTTCATGGAGAGTTTTATTTCCTTGGTGATTTTGATTTTGATTTTTTTTTCTTTTGTTTGTTGGGAATGTTTCATTGTTTCACTTACTTTTGAGGGCAATTGATGCGGTTAGTTGTTGTAATTGAAATCAACTGACATATGGTCCATGCAGTTTCAGAGTGCTTTTGTGTTTGAAAAATCATATTGACATTATTGATTTGCCATATCAAATTAGCAAAAACATTATTGATTTGCCATATCAAATTAGCAAAAACAATAGTGGGCATGTGCAAGTAAGGATAGTTTTGTTGTGGTGTCGTACTTTAAATTTTATGAATGAAATTAGATTATTCCTAAAATATAAGTAAACATTGGAAAAGTAATCAATAATTCTCATTATTTTTACTTTTCTTTCTTTTTCAATCACATTATTTTTATTTCATTGCATTCCATTCCTTTATGGTTTGGTAAGCTTGCCCTTAATTAGTTGAAGAGTTCATCTTATATTGTCATGCAGTTTGTTGTCAAAAGACAAAAGGGGAAAATGTTATGTCATTTAGTTGCTGTAATTTTCGGAGAGAGAAATGCTCTTTTTTCTCATTATTCGAATGAAGACATTACAGGGATTAATAGCAACTATAGGTCTGCCACAAATCACGATATTTTCTTATTTACTGATAATTTGACTAGGCTAACTTAGGAAAGAAATCAGCGTGAGATAAGGCAGAATCCCACCCGAATCTCCTTATTAAAGAACGCGATAAACTTTACAAGGAAATTGACTAACAGCTATCCTAAAAAAGAGGACTAACTTATTCTGAAATTTAACAGCTGCAACGTTATGATTTATCATGGTGTCCTGGATCTAGCTATCTAGATGAAATGTCTATATGCTACAAAATTTCTTATTAAAAAAACAATGAACTAACATAAGTAGCCATGTTGTTGTTGTTGTTGTTGTCCTCATTAGAGTCGCATGTTATTGCATTGGCTTAATTGGATCTCATGCCAAATGTGCAGGCCCACCATATTTATAGAGATTATACAGAGGGTGGGGTGCATGATGAAGGATGAAGAAGGAAAATTGTACCAAAAGGGTGGTTGTGGAGGTTTTGGAAAGGGTAACTTCTCCGAGCTGTTCAAATCCATTGAAGAATACGAGAAGACACTTGGAGCGAAACAAACTGCAAACTCAGCTACTGCATGAGAGTAATTTATACCTTGTTAGCTTATTTTCGTTTATACTGTATTGTAAGGTAGTTTGTGATGCCAGTTTGGCGTAGTCTTCCTTGACATAACATAAAAGTGGGATTGTGCATATGAACTTAATAACAGACGCCTTTGGCATCTGTGTAAAAGTGAAGTCCAATGCGTTGAACGTCAAGGTTCCTTTATGATAACAAAACGACTAGCTCATACCATTCTTGAATAATTCAGAAACAACTTCAAGCTGGAGTAAACTATAAATTCAATATATATATGCTTTTTCTTCGGTACAATAGATGCACTGAAAATTGATGCGCCGAAACAACATACACATCGCAACCTCGTATCGAACGACAGCTTAAATGCAAGCTGTTTGATTTGACGCATTGCAGAAGGAGGCAAGATTTAGCGGCTTTCTTGGCTTTTCGCGGGCTTTATTCCCTGAGCAGCCGGTTTGAGAGGTAACTTTTTGTACCGTTTGATTGGTTTTTTTGATGAAATTATGAAACTGTAAGTGCAAAGTAGTCATTTAGGATGGAGCTTTTAATTGGAATTGAGAGAGGAGAGGGGGGGGTAACTGCCAAGCCTCCCAAGATAAAAGCAACGTAATCTCCAAATTTTTTAGTAATAATACACTACAATGCCAACATGTAAACGGCATAGCACATCCTCAAACGACATTGGGCCTTTTCTTTCAAAATGTATTTTGTTCTCTGGGGAATTACAAGCTACCAGTTCAAAATAGGCCAGTGGGGTAAGCAGTTTGCATACTTGAGGCCCCCTTGTATGTTATAGGTGTTGTAAGTTCAAATGCTGCAATAATGTTCATAGATATTCATCTTCATTGACAAGCGAAAGTGCCATCCCTTTGTGTCGGTATAGTGTTTCTTTTTCTGTTTCCATCTAGTCACTAAACCGTAATTATTGTACAGGTCTACTATAAGTCATATAAGGTGTAGTGGTGAAGCGGGCCTCTTCCATTGACATGGAAGCAGAGGAGGCCATGATGCGTTAAACATTGGAAAATTGAGTCGTACATTGATATCGTAGTCGGCTATTGTTGGTGCTTTTTCTTGTAGGACTGTTAGAGGTTTGGCCTAATTCCATTATATTGGGAGAAGAATATACAATACAGCAATAGAAAATAGTAAAGTAAAGTCTTTGTTTCTAGAGTAAAATATCAGAAGTTGTTTAGGTTTAAAAGAAATTAAAGATAGTATACAACTAACTTGTATTCAATATTCTAAGCTAACCATTACAATTAACTTATGAGGATATTTACAGCCCTTTAACAAAACAATGGCAAACACGCTAAAATAAACGCCATAGGAGACGGGCAACAATATTAGCTTCACAAGGCAAAGGTAAAGGTAAAACCTACTATGTCAGTTCGTGTCTTCACTTTGAAACTATTACTTAACGGTAATAAATATGCTTTAATTCTAATCCTTATCCAGAGCAGACGTAGTAGCGTCATGGGCAAGGCAACCAGGTAGGAAGATGGAGTGATCAGATGCTCACTCCATGCAGTCTTGAAGTACCTTGTCGTTTGACAACCTATATGCAACGTTACATGGGTCTGGTCTTAATCCAATCACCGATTTGTAATTAGCATCACCTTCCATCACCACGTTAATGTTTGCACCAGGAGTATAGTGGTTGTACGGTGAGTCCAGTGACGGTTGGTTGTTAGTTCTATGATCCGGCACCATATTAGTTGTGCTGTGTTTCTTTAGAGGGCATGTTGCCTTGTTGTGTTCATGTCCTTTGCACAACGCACATTTTCTTCGACAGGCTGATGTTCCTTCACCATCTGTACTTTGTGACTGCATCTGTCTGTTTGCAGTTCCCTTATTCCTGACTACAATGGGGTCTCTGAGAGGCACAAAACTAGACCTGGTGTCGTCCAAGTCTTGATTTTTCCAAGTGAACTAGTCTGTGAGGTCAAGTAAATTTGTTGGAACTTAGCGGTTAACCCTACAATCTCACTTCTTGCCTTCTTGTAGAGGTCTTCTATCTTTGTTGCTTGGTACGCCATCTTATTAAACTCCGAGGCAAGAGAACCATGCCTCGTGATCTAATTGAGTTCTTCCGGGACGTCAACAAATTTGAATGTTGTTGCCTTCAATCTTGTCTTGGCTTCCATTGTCCATCTTGCATGGATCAATTTCAGTGGGATGGAACGATAGTTAAGCGCCTTCATAGTAGAGTTCTGTCTTATTATTAAGATTTCTCATTTTTCTTAAATAGTATAATTAGTTTTTGTTTAGAAATTGATGTCCCAGGTCCTTCTCTCTCTCTCTCTCTCTCTCTCTCTTTTTTCCGAAATTGAAGGTTACCCATGCTAGATTTAATTATTTGAATACCATCCACGTTGTTTAACCTTCTTTTATCAAATACTGTTTCTTTAGTTCCCAAGACTCCTTTTTTTTTTAACTTGTATGTTCTTAAATAAAAAGCTAAAAGGTTGTTAAACTATGCAGTTTAAAACCTTCCATTTAATTCCACACATGCTAAACCAACCAGCCTGTCAAACCTATTTAACCAAACGAACCTAACTGCATTGTTTGTCAGGGCAGCATATCACCTAGAATATCACATTTAATTTTTTATTTTTTCCATGTGTAATCAGGCTTCATGTTGAAACTGGGAAGCATTTGGCAATACAAGTCATTTTCTTTTGGCTTGCCAAAGAAGCCACTTTCCAAAACCCCGCCACCCACCTTCCCGTCAGAGATGCGTTGCATCCATCCTCTGAGTTGTGTCATACTGATAGGTTGCCAGCTCGTGTAATGATAGCATCAAGGAAAGTACGTTACTAGAGTAGCCATTTTTGTCCCTAGGCCGTTACCTCTATACGTGTATAAACCATTCGATCTAATCTCAACGGTCTAGAGTTTGTGTAGTATGAAAACTACAAAAGTTGGGTGGGGGACTGTAGAAACACCTATATATATATATATATATATATATATATATATATATCTCTTCCACCCTTATTGTGGTGTAATATCTATAAGCAGTTAAATTGTTGTGGATCGGTTAAGCTGCTGTTTCCTTGTATCCAAGTCCTTGCTTGTACCCTATATTTTTACCGTAGAACTCTGATAGACTCCTTGTGTGAACATTGTTGTCAAAGAAACTCGTTTTTTTTTTTTTTTTTAATTTTTTTTTTAATATCTTAAGCAGGGTTGAGAAACCAGAACCAATGTTTGCGCTTAGAATTGCGCACAGAAATTACAGGACACTAGATATGACCTGTAGGCTTCAAAAACAAATACTCATGTCATAAAGAAATAAATGAGTGCTCCCAGATACCAAAATCTTCCCCAAATCCACCATAATTGACCAAACGAAGTGTGGCCACAGAGAGCAGCTTCATCTAATCTGCTACCTAGCCACTATGGTTCTTTTATAGCTTGTTTGTCTGGTAACTATAGTAATGTATCAAGAAATAAGATGTGTTCTGTCCATTTTATTTCATGGGGTTATTCTTCTCAACGTAATATCTTATAATCTGAGAAGGTTTGACTCGAATATTTTCATATGGGCCTTTGGCAACGATAATTTTGATTCAATGCTGGTCGTAGCCAGTCCCTGAAGATCCAAAGCGAAATCTGTTTATAGGATAAAATAAGCTGTTAAATAGGGTAAAAAAAAGAAAAAAAAGGCTCAGAACCTGCATAAAAGAAGGAAATAAATTATTGACAACCTTGATATACAATGGCATAATCCCTTTTAGGCTAGTGACACAAGAGGCATAGATTAGCCACCTTAGTTTCTGGTTATTGATTCTGCCAAGTCTTGTGGTTTGGGGCCTAAATAAGTAACCAAATTAACCCTGGACCACTTACTCTTTTTTTTTTTTAAATTTTTTTAAGCTGTGTTTCGAGAAGTTGAGGATGTATGCTTTTGATTTCTGCTATAGTTATAGGTCGATTAAACTAAAAAAAAGGACTATACATTACTGACATTGTTATATGTTGATCATGTGCAAGTAATCAGTAATGTGCCTCAGCAGTTTTCAATGACCTTGAGAATAAAGGAAAGATTGGTTTATTTTGGTTGCGCCCGTTATAACTTTTTTAGGATCAACGTGGGAGAGTTTCTTGTAGTTCTGTTTCTTATCAAAGAAAATAAAAGGGGCGCTGTTATTTAGTTGCAAAGTTATGTGATCAGGGTATCTTGGATCTTACCATCTATCTAATGCGAGCATGTTGCATGTGAAATTCGGTGTGCAAAAATCAATAAACCAAATTTTCAAAAAAAAAAAAAAAACGGAAAATTAAAGTGCCCCACGCTGTTGCATTTGTTTAATTGTTTATAGCATGAGGACAAATTGGTTGAGCCTGTATGATAGATGTTTTAGTTAAAAACTGAGGACAGTTCTTCTTTTTTTTTTGCGCTAAAAGATAGTGCATTTGTTTAATTGATATAACATGAGGCCAAATTGGCAGAACCTGTTTTACTCGGAACTTAAGAATAGTGCATGTTGCAATAAACACATGTTTGCACCTGCCTGACTTGGGTCTTGGCTGGTGGCCATAATTTCTGGCACTAGAGGAGATGCAGGAATATTAAAAAAAAAAAGGGTTGGTTTGTGTGCCTTCCGCCAACAAACTCTTTCATATTGTTGTTCCTTCCAGTCCCCATGATTCATCCCTCATAACTACCAACATTCATAGTTACATTCTGACTTCATTGCCCTTGAACCGACTAGAATATATATATATATATATATATATATATATATATGTACACACACATATATATATACATATATATTTTTAGAGTCCAATTAATACACTTTGAGTTTTAATAAAAGAAGGAATGGGGCAGACGGTAGCTATGCATCTTATCATAACGAAATTTCATACAATGAATGGTGAATTTTACTTGTTAATATGTATAAGGAAAAAGGAATATATTACAGATCAAAGAAACTTGGCTAGAGTAGTTTTAAGTAAATGATGCGAGATTATTTGGTTTGTTTTTTCTGAAGAATGGAAGGCATCCCAAAACACATATTTATTGCCATCAGAACATGGAAATGGATTGTGCGGATTGCATAAGAAGCTCATCTCAAATCTCCCTGTGCCACAACATCCTACTCTTTCCACCTCAAATCCTACCAAATTAAGAACAACTTATGCCTTAATACCAAATGTCTCACCAAGACATAAAAGGGAATTAATAATAATAATAATAATAATAATAATAATTAACAATCAGTAGTAACTAACTTTGAAAGTAGAAAATGTGAAGCCATAAACCCAAAAAAAAAATCAAAGTCAAAACTTATACCATATTTAGAGGGTCTTGTTATGATGTCTAGAAAAACGTCATAAGCATCTGTATAATACTAGTTTAAGTCCTGGAAGTTTCTTGTTCATCTTTGCCACCAAGCTCTTCAATTTGACATTAAACTCACGAGCCAGACCATTTTTTTCCTCCACACAAGCATGGTTTTCCATAATATTTATGGTCCTCTGCAGTAGCAAACACCCCATGGGGGTAACCCAGTAAAGGATATCTTCCGAGCCCCCGAAATAATACAGGTCCTTGACAAAGTTTTCAGCCAGTCCAATAAGGAAATCTTGATATTGCCTCACCGTGAACTGTTTTAGCCGCTTAAAAGGGAATGCGTAATAGTTTTCAACAAAGTGATTTGTTCCTATGGTAACCAAATACAACGCTTCACTTATGATATTATTTGCCTTCTCATGTCCAAGGTAGGCTCTTAGTTTCTTCTGGTAATCCTTGTAGTACTCCACCTCTTTCCACAGGGGAATTACACCCTGCAAGGAAATATAGTATTTATTTATGTACCACAAAAATTGCAAAGAAGTATGTTACTTTAAAGAACTATTTCCTAGTCTTGAAGGACAAAAAGACAAAATTTTGGCAAAGACCTCATATTTTGTCATAACAAATCTGAACATATATTATTACTAATTTTATTTACAAATCTATTGTATCTAGATAATAAATACATAAATTTTGGTTCGAGTGCGTTGCTTACTAGGACGTCAGAAGTGGCATTGTCGTAGCAGGTTCCTGCAGAAGCAAAGCAAACTCCATAGGCGAAATCAGATATGTTATACGTTGGATCCAAGTAGGCGGGAACTGTTAGCTTGAGGCCTACAGCCTCGGAGATGAAGTCCGGCGGAAGGCGGCCATTGTAGAAACGTCCTGTGGGAAGTCCTCCAAGAAAGTCACGACCATAAGGCCTAAAGTTGCTCCTGGCTATTGTGGGAATGAAGTTATTGTTACCCGAGTCGACTGACGAGTCCCCGAACACTATGACTGTTGATGCTTACCTGAGTCTAGCTTGCGAATCAACACCGTGTGTGGCTGCGCACGATACCTAGCTCTTCCTTTCTCATTTTTGCCTGCCTGAATGCACCTGCGACAGACAAGAAAAGGTCAGTCAACGAATAAGGGCTTTTCGATGCTCAAGGCAGGAGTTGTTCGGCAGAGGTCAGGAACTTGTTAGGTGAGAAGGTGCATGTGTCACAGAATGCAATAAATGCATCCTATTTATAGGCTACCACTTGGACCGGGTGTTAGGTGGGTTTTTTCATGACTCGTGTGTCACATCAAGGTGTGTCGGGTGGCAGAAGACAAGTGTCACGTCCCTCCGACGGTGGATTGCTTCTCATCCGACGGAGAGTTGTTTACCATCTGTTGGCCAGTGATGGCGAGTAGCAGCCCACTTTCAAGTATGGGAAGTCCGACCTGAGCTAGTACTCAATCCGAGGTGGCAACCTGTTAAGGTGCGGCTCGGGGGACCCTGAGAAGCACCTCAGACAAAAGATCTAGGCTCATCGTGGGCGGTTGTAAGCTCCTCGAAGCTTTGCCGAGTTGTTTGGCCGACTATCCGGAGTTAGCTCCTTAGCGGTGGCGTCGAGCTTACCCTCAACAGTAGCCCCTTAGTTCACCTGGTCGATGTTCGGTTGGGTGAACTACGCCGAGTGGGTAAGGTCAGCTCTGGATGGAAGATTAAGAGGCGTCCCAAGGCAGGATAAGACGAAGGGTCATGCGATGAGGCTATTAGGGACACGTGTCGCGATGCAAGCGGGTGCCCTGCTGACAGGCGTAATCATCACGTCTCTTTGTTTTTTGCACCCGAGTTTCTTGCCTAAAGCACCTACAAATAGGACCCTCCCATCTGTCATTTCCACATGCAATCAAGGCCACATTTCGCGGCTCTTGAGTTTTAGCTGCTGAGCTACAGTCACTAACCCGAGAACTTTTCATTCCTAAGCTTCCATAGCCCGAACAGGTAATTTTTTGAGGAGCACGAAAAAGATGAGTGACCTGTCAAATTCACAGAACGTTAATGTTTCCTGGTCAGAAAGCAATTCTGAGATCGGGTCATCGTCATCTATAGAAGTCGACGTGGAAAGACTATCCCCAAAGCAAGGTGGGGTTGGCCAGTTGGCCAAAATCTTGAGAGTCAATGCCCAGACCGTCCCTAAGCAAGAGTTCCTCAATTTGTTGGACAGGAAGTGCCCGATGAGACTGTGCAGGGGCGAGGATCCTTAAATTAGGGAGGCCGCCGCTGGCACGTCCTGAGTTGCTGCCCAAGAATGGGCTGAGCTGGAGGTTACGGTTGATGTTCTAAGCACCTCTGGTCGAGACTCTAGGGCCCCTGTCGCAATTGTGGGCAGGGTAGTCGTCAACATCTTCGACGAGGAGCGAACAGCCGAGGAGACAAGGTCGGTCGAGAGCACTGTCGAGGAAGATGAGAGGGTCAGAGTGACTTGAGTCTGAGGAGTGACTGCTTACCAAATTACTCGGCTGGAGCAGACGTCAGCAGCAACCTATACCAGCGCCATGACGGAATCTTGACTTGAGGACTTGCATGCCGAGTTCAACATCTCGGACAACATCATCCTTATAACGCCCGAGGAGAGTGACTCCCCTCTGACTCTGCCTGAGGGTTGCATAACATTATATGTGGAGTTTTTCCAAGCTAGGCTGCGCCTGCTGCTCCCTCTTTCCTCCGTTGGGCACTTAACGACCTTAACATGTGCCCGGCATAGTTGAACCTGAACAATTACAAGTCTCTGATTGGGATGTACATGTTATGGAGGTACCACCGGGCTACAGAGATGCTGTGAGAGGCATCCAAATAAGTTTAGAAGATGTAGAAGTTTCCCCGGCAATCCGGTTGGTATTATGTTACTGACTTTAGGAAGGACTTTATTTTGGGCAACTCTGACTCGGATAAGCTCTGGAAATATGAGTGGTTCTATGTCTAGGGAAATTATCTAGCTCAAGCCGATGAGGTCGTCCCTGATGACCAACGTGTCCCGATGACCTCTAAGCAAGGGCACGTATGGTCTAAAAGACCATGGGCGCCAAGCCACGTAATCAGGGCTGTCGAAGACTTGTTTGAAAAGCCAGAGGTGACGAGGCAACAGTTGTTTCCGCTCAGGAAGCAAATCCTCTCCCTTTAAGGCTGGTTTGGGGAACCCAGCAGAATCAATCTCCCTTCTAACACCCAACCTGCCCGGTCAGCCGGGCAGGTGATAGTCGCGAGGCCAAGCGCCGTGGACATCCTGGGCTAAGCACTTCCAGATCTGGATGGCTGGCAAGGGAGCCATCATCATCCAATTCCAAGGACTCATCGAGTGGCTCCTTCGATGTGGGGCCACCCGTGGCAGCAGCTCGAGGACGTGATTCGGCTTCTATACTTGCCTGGCCAGCTCTGGATCGGAGGTTAGCCCCAAGTTTTTTTTTTTGAGCTCGTCCTGACTTTGGATTAATTCTCTTGGTTTTGTAGATATGTCTTCCAGGCCAACCAGCGCGGAGGAGAGGCGTGCTTAATGGAGCGCCTTAGGAAACAAAAGGGGAAGACCGTGGTGATCGAGAGGAAACATAAAAAAATCCAAGACCGGAGCTTCCATCCTGTACCAAGCAGCCACCCAGGACCAAGTGACCACCCACAATAGTCCAAGTGCCCCCACTACCGCCGACGAGGACTAGGGCTTTGTCGAGTGAGACTCCACCTGCCGCCATCACCACAACCGTGGTGCCTTCTTCGGGGGACCCTCCAAGGAAGAGCCCAAATTATCGCCGCCATGTCTTTGACCACCTTAGGGAGGTTGTTCCTTAAGAGGATTTCTTACAAAACCTCCAGGAAGAGAATTTTGAGGGTCTTTCTAGTGCTGCTTTCTGCTCCGCCACCAAGGTTAGTAATTAACTCACCCCGAGCTTCTCTTGACTTGTTTTTCACATGCTAAAGTCTGTGTTTCCTCAGACCTATGCCTTCTTGGACATGGCCTATATGGTCGGGCTGAAAGAGTTCAACCTGGAGAAGGAGAGGCACAAGAAGACTTTCCTAGACAAGAGGGAGGTCGAGAAAGAGCTCGGTACTAAGAACATCGAGCTAGAACAAATCAAGGAGACCCTCTCTTGAGCTGAGGAGGAGTTTTAGAAAGTAAAGGAGGAAGTCGACCAGGCCAAGGCAGAGGCAGAAGAGGCGAGGAGAGAAGCCAAGCAGGCAAGAGATAAGGCCAACAAATCTCGGGACGAGGTTGCTCTACTCAAGGATCAGCCAAAGGCATCCTAGGCCGAGAACCAACGCTTTTGGGATGAGTTGCCTGATCGAATCACCCAGGTTATGGAGGACTTCAAGGCGTCCCCAAAATACGTCAACTACTATTACTTCGGCATGACTGACCTCTGAGACTACCTCATCTGAAAGCATCCCGAGGCTGAAGACTTTGACTAGTCCTTAATAGTCGAGTCGGAGCAAAGCACAACGCAGCAACCTAGGGTGGAGGAGGTTGTCGAAGTAGACAGCGATGACAACAGGGACGACCAAGGCTAAGAAGGCAGAGACGGTGGTGCCAGGGAAGGGCCGAGGCTTAGCTCTTTTGTTTTTATCCCTTTTTTGTCTATTCGGGCTTGGGAGATGCCCGGTTACTTGTACCTCTCCACCACCTTTATTAATAAAAATTTTATTTTTTGAGTTCATCACTTAGTCTCGATTTATTTTATTTTTAAAATTTTTGAAGTACGATTGTTCTCAGATAGATATTTTCATAATTTAGGCAAGGATTTCCTCGGGAGCGAAGTTTAACCTTCAACTCGTCGAGTTAAATTGGGCCTCGGGGGTATTGAATTAAGAGCTTTTCCAAGTTAGGTGCTACTTAGGAGAAGCATTCCTGAACAATAGGATTTTATGCTCATTTTTCAACTTATCCCTTGTCGAGTTTAATGTCTCGGTGACAAAACATCTTATTTTCCCATAGGAAATGTCCTGGGAGGAGTGGTTACTGAGTTTGTCTGAGCACAGAAAGTCCATATTCAGTCGGGCAGAGCACATCGGAGTGTGATACTCTCTACCCTGTTGCCCCCTAGACTTGTTTAAGTTTGAAACTTGGGCAAGTCTAATGTTAGTCAAGCATAAATATGCTAGGGCGACTCTGTCTGGGTGGTCTGTACGACGACAGATTAATGGTCGGCATGATGCCGAATAGCCCCCAGTTCGGTTATCGGGGCGACCCTCCCTTTTCGGGAGTGATGGTTTGGTCCCCCGGACAGGAGTTATGGCATTCCTTTTTGGGATTTGATTTTCCTTAAACATGTATTGCTTGATGGAACAGTATAGGAATTTACATTTCATTAATACTTAATATTTATATTCTAGTCTTGTGTAGGGTTAGTTACAAAAAGAATATATTAGAGGTCAAAAAGAATTTCTGGCCTTAACAAAAGAATCTTTTCAAGAGCTTAGTGTTCCAGGGGTGACTGAGCATATTCCCTTCCATGTCGGATAGTCTATAGGTGCTTGGTCGGATAATCCTGACAACCTTATATGGCTCGCCCCATTTTGGACCGAAGGACCCTAACCCAGGCTGCTGGACCATGACCTTTTTAAGCACCAAATCTCCAACCTTGAAGGTCCTAAACTAGACCCGCTTATTGTAGTATCGAGCAACGACTTGGTTTCGGGCTGCATTAGAATAGTTGCTCGGTTCCTTTTCTCTTCAAGCAAATCAAGCTCGGACATCATAACTTCTGCACCCTAAATTTCTTTGTAATGCTCAACACTGAAGCTTGGTTCCAGGCTACCTTATGAATAGCTGCCCGGTTCCTTTTCTCTTTAAGTAAATCAAGCTCAGACATCAGAACTTTTGCATCTTGAATTTCTTTGTAATGCTCAACCCTAAAGCTTGGCAGTCCCACTTCTTCCAGAGTAATGGCCTCTGCTCCGTACATAAGCGAGAATAGGGTCTCCCCGATAGCAGTTTGGGCAGTAGTTCGATAAACCTAGAGCACCTTTGGGAGCTCGTCAATCCATGCTCCTTTGAGGCCCTCGAGCTTTTGCTTTAAGTTGTTTTTAATCGTCTTATTGACAGTTTCGACCTACCTGTTGCTCTAAGGGTAGCTCGGAGAGGAGAAGACTTTCTTAATACCGAGCTGTTCGCATAGGCGGAGAAGACTTGAAGATTCAAACTGCTTTACATTGTCAGTTACAATGGTATGCGGGATCCCAAACCAGCAGATAATGTTCTTACATATGAAATTGGTGCACTTGGCCTCGGCCATGTTGGTGCATGGCTCCACCTCGACCCATTTAGTCAGGTAATCAATGGCCACGATGCAGTACTTGAATTAGGATCGAGCCTAGGGCAAAGGTCCCATCAGATTGATGGCCCACTTTGCAAATGGCCATGCCGATGTTATCGAGGTGAGCGATTCTGCATGTTGCCTGGGCACCCTGGTGAATTGCTGACATTTTAGGTATTTTCGCACAAAGTCGTTGCAGTCCTTTTCCATGGTCGGCCAGTAGTAGCCTCGTTGAAGATATTTTTGGGCCAATGATTGCCCCCCGGAATGATTGCTGCATAGGCCCTCGTGGATCTCCTTCATTAGATACTTGGCTTCTTCGGGCCCAACGCACTTTAAACATGGCGTAGTATAGCCTCATCGATATAACTTTCCATTGATCATCGAATACCAGGCTGAGCTGTTGCAAATCCAGCGTGCCTCTTCTCGATTGCTGGGCAATTCGGCTGTGGTCAGGTATCGGATGATCGGGTCCATCCATGTGGTCTCACACTCTTTGACTACACTCGCCACTTCTTTATTAATACTAGGCTCGCCTAACCTTTCAACAGGAACTGAAGTGAGGTCATTGTCGTCCAGACCTGAGGCAAGCTAAGCTAGCGCATCAGCCTCTATGTTTTTTGACCTAGGGATCTGCTTGAATGAATAGAATTTAAACTACCCGAGCAATGCCTTGACTTGTAAATACGCGGCCATTGATTCTGTCTGGGCTTGAAATACTCCAATGACTTGCTGGGCGACAAGCATTGAGTCGCTATGAATGACTATGCGGTCAACCTCAAGATCCCTAGCAATCCTTAGTCCAACCAGGGGCGTTTTGTACTCTACCTCATTGTTAGAGGCTTTGAAGTCGAACCGTAGCACGTAGATTGCCTTGAATCCGTCCGGGCCTATCAAAACCAGCCCGGCTCCTGAACCCTCCGAGTAGGAAGATCTATCGACAAAAAGCTTACATTCCAACTCCGGTGTGGCATGACTTTCACTATAGCTCGGGGCTTCTAGGACTTCCACGGGTGCCTTTTCGACTAGTGGAGTACCTTGCTCGACATTAGTGAACTCAAAAATGAAATCTGCAAGAGCCTGAGCCTTGATGGCTGTCCTCAGCACAAAATTAATATCGCATTGGTCAAGCTCAACCGACCATTTGGCCATCTTATCGGATATCTCTAGGCTTTGAAGAACCTACCGAAAAGGGAATTTTGTCGGGACTCGTATTGTGTGGTCTTGAAAATAAGGCCGCAGCTGCCAAGCTGAGGTGACTAGTGCAAAAGCCAATTTCTCAAGTAGGGGGTATCTCTCTTCAGCCCCCTCGAACGCTTGACTTATATAATAGATGGGTTTCTAGACATCGTCTTCTTCTCAAATGAGAACTGAGCTAACCGCCTTTTCTGACACGGCCAGATAGGCCCATAATATTTCCCTTGGCAGAGGTTTGGACAAGAGCAGGGGCATGGCTAAGTACCTTTTCAAATTCTAAAAGGCTTCTTTACATTCCTTGCTATACTCAAACCTCCCCTTCAGTGCATGAAAAAATGGATAGCACTTGTCGGTAGACTGGGAGACGAATCTGGAGAGAGTTGCTATCATGCCGGTAAGTTTTTGCACCTCTTTTACCGTCCGAGGTGAATGCATAACCAAAACTGCTTGAGCCTTGGCTGGGTTAACTTCGATCCTCCTTTGGTTAACAAGGAATCCGAGGAACTTACCCGAGCTGACCCCAAACGCACACTTGGTCGGGTTGAGTTTCATCCTATAATCCTGGAGAATGTCGAAGCTCGTAGAAGATCGACCATGTGATCCGCTACTTGGACAGACTTAACTAGCATGTCGTCTGCATAGACCTCCATTGTTTTGCCTATCAGCCAAGCAAACATCTTATTCATTAGGCATTGGTAGGTCATGCCGGCGTTTTTAAGTCCAAAGGTCATTATCACATAACAATAGAGCTCTTGGTCGGTAACAAATGTTGTTTTCATCTGGTCCTCCTCGACCATCTTTAGTTGGTTGTAGCCGAAGTAAGTGTCCATGAAGTTGAGTAGCTCATGCCCGACGTTCACGTTGATGAGCTGGTCAATTCTAGGTAGTGGAAAGTAGTCCTTCGGGCAGGCCTTATTTAGGTCGGCGTAATCTATACATACCTGCCACTTTCCATTCGCCTTTTTTACCAAGACCACATTGGCTAACCATTTAGGATATTTGACCTCTCTAATGTACCCAGCTTTTAAGAGCTTCTAGACTTCTTCATTAATAGCAACATACCTTTCTGGGTTGAAGGCCCTTTTCTTCTCTATCATTAGTTTGTGATTGGGTCGGACATTTAGCCGGTGGCAGATTATGCTTGGGTCAATGCCGGGCATGTCTTCATGCAACCACGCAAACACATCCTAGTACTCCCTCAAAAGCCGCTCAAGGTCGGCCTAGATCTCAAGTTTTAGCTGCGATTCAAGTTAGACCGTGCAGTCAGGATGAGCTGGGTCAAAACTGAATGGCACTAGGTCCTCAACTGGGGTAGCCCTCACCTCTTCCTTAGGCATCCGAGGGTCGAGGTCGGAAGTATCTTGGACTCTGAGTAAGCTAGAAATTCAATTTCATCGACCTTGTAAATGGCCGAGATGTCAAGTTGTCGAGCTGAAGTTGCTCTGACGTCATTGGCGTAACGAGCTCAGGAGTCTTTTTGTGATGATTGGATTACCCCGACCCCGTTCTCTGTTGGGAACTTCATTGCCAAGTGGTAGGTGGAGACTACAGCCTTCAACGCGTTCAAGGAAGGACGGCCGATGATGATATTATACTAGGAGGGTTTGTCGACAACTAGGAAGTCTACAAAGCGTGTAACCCAAGCAGCAACCTCCTTGAATGTAACTGATAGGCCAACCTTACCTATTGCTCGGACGCACTCACCTGTGAAGCCATATAGCGGTGTTTGAACCAGGGTGAAGGTAGCATTGTTGATCTTCAACTTTATCGTAGGCTTGCTTGAACAAGATATCAGTAGAGCTACCGTTGTCAATAAGCACACGCCGCATTATGCTGTTCACCATGTGAAATTTGCACGCAAAAGCATCGTTATGTGGATGGAGCAATTTGTTCGCCTCTTCCTCGGTGAAGGTGATCGGTATGTCTTCTTAGCGGCAAATTTTATTAACATGCTCGGACATGTTGATGAGTTCACTTCTTTCGACTAGCCAAGCTTCTTGGACGTAAGCCTGTCGCCCATTAGATGTGTCCCCGGTTACTTGTCCACTGAATATTGTATGCACAATGTTCGAGGGCTCTGGGGCGGTCCCGCCATCATTTCGTGGGCGGTTTGGGGCATCTCGGCTCAGCTAGTCGTTCTTCCTGGCTATAGGGCTAGGAGTCAAGACTTTCTTCCTGGCTATAGGGCTAGGAGTCAAGACTCACTCAACGAATTCCTTTAGGTGTTCGTCTCAGACTAGTCATTCAATCTGGTCCTTCAGCTGAATGCAGTCGCGGGTATGGTGGTCTACATCCTTGTGGAACTCGCAGTATCTGGTTCAGTCCCGCTTAGTTTTGTTGCCCTGGAGCTTAGGCGGGAGTACCAGCAGGTTCCTCCCGCTCACCTGGACGAGCACTTAGTTTATGCTTGCTACTAAGGGCTATAGCTTTGGAACTTCCTGGTTGGCATCTTTGGCTTCTCGACTTTCTTCTCTTTTTTTTGCTTCTTATTCTTCTCGACGTTGGTCTGTTCTGGCGCTTTCTTATGCTTTTTCTCTTTCTTCGTGCCACTGCAACCAGTTTTTTTTCTGCAGTTCTTCATGTATTCAGCCGCGTCGGCGTATTTCTGTGCGTAGTTGAGCATCTGTGAAAATGTGCTCGGCTGCTCAAAGGCCAGTGACCACGTAAGCTTCTCGTCTTGGAGTCCCCCTACAAAAGCATGCTTAAGGGTCTCGTCTTCGATATGCTTGACCTCGAGAGCTACTCGGGTGAACTTGATTATATAGTTCCAGACATTGCCCTATCCTTGCTTAACAACATACAAGTAGGTAATCTTTTTCCTCCTCGTTTTGGTCGTAGAAAATGCAACCGAGAAGACGTTTGAGAGCTGTCAGAATAAAGTGATAGAAGCTGGTTCTAAACGTTGGAACCATTGTCGAGCTGGTCCGGTCAAGGTCAAGGAAAATGCTTTACACATTGCTGTGTCACTAGCATTTTGAAGGAGCATGTATCCTCGATACAACTTAACATGCTCATCAGCGTTTGTAGTCCCGTCATAGGCTTCAATTTGTGAGACCTTAAATTTAGGTGGCATAGAGGCTCGCATAACAGTGTCTGTGAACGACGGGTCTAAGGCACCCACGTCATCTAGGCCGAATCAATTGTTGCAGATCTCGTCAATTTGGCGCTGTAGTTCTTGGAATTGGCGACTGTTCGTATCATCGGGCAGTTCGACCTTATAGGGTACTCCGCCTTCCACGCGGTCACCCGCCCTGGGCTGATGACCTCATTACGCATCCTTCTGGTGCCCAAGCCGATCAAAAACAGATGCTCGAAGCCCTGCGGTGATGGAGCTCGTTCTTGTGGGCCAAGACGTCCTTCTCGGACAAGTTTGTTATTTGCCAAGATGCCACGAGTAGACCTTGATCGTTTAGAGTTGGCTTCGCTGGGGTCGGCGGCCTCCCGTCCTGCTCGACCTTCAGCCTGGTCAACCGGGGTTAGAGGTAGTAGGCTAAGAGCCACCTGACGTTGAGCCTGCTATGCGAGTTGCTGAGTGAATATCCGCACTGCATTGGTTAGCTCTTAGATGGGATCTTGGCCAACCGGGTCAGGCACTTGCTCGGCCCTCGCTATGCTTCTCTGACCCCCATATCGCGATCTCGTAGCCTAGGGATGGCCTCTAGGTCTTGTTGGATTATTTTGGTTTCAGGCTTTTCCTGACCCCTTTTGTTGGGCTCCGTTGTCTAGGGCGTAACCTCGAGTTACCATCTCGATTCTCGTATTTGTTGTGGCTGGTAATCTTGAGCGAAGGCATAGGCGCCTTCCTTCTAGTGTCAAAATATTGATGCTTACCTGAGTCTGGCTCGTGAATCAACACCGCGTGCGGTTGCGCATGATACTTAGCTCTTCCCTGTTCGTCTCTGCCCGCCTAGATGCACTTATGACAAGAGGAGGGACGCTTCGGAGGCAAAAAAAGGTCGAGCAATGTATAAGGGCTCTCCGATGCTCAAGGTAGGGTTTGGTCGGCAGAGGTCGGGAACTTGTTAGGTGAGAAGGAACATGTGTCCCATAATGCAATAAATGCATCATATTTATAGGTTACCACTTGAACCGGGTGTTAGGTGGGTTTTACCCACGACTCGAGTATCACATCAAGGCATGTCACGTGGCAGAAGACAAGTGTCACGTCCCTTCGATGGTGGATTGCTTCTTATCCGACGGTGAGTTGTTTGCCATCTGTTGGCCAGTGATGGTGAGTAGCAATCCACTTTCAAGTATGGGAAGTCCGACCCGAGTTGGTACTCAATCCGAGGTGGCAACCTATTAAGGTGCAGCCCGGGGACCTTGAGAAGCACCTCGGACAAAAGACCTAGGCTCATTGGGGGCGGTTGCAAGCTCCTCGAAGTTTTGCCGAGCTGTTTGGCCGACTACCCGAAGTTGGCTCCTCGACAATGGCGTCGAGCTCACCCTCAACAATGACTGCTGGGATTTTATAGTTGGCTTTAGATTGAACAAGTAGTGCCTGCAGAAATTGAAACAAGAAAAGCCATATTGAAATGTTGCAGTGCCAGCAGCGTGCCATATCGTCTCAGAAGCTTTTAGACAATAGGCTCAGAGATTGGATATGTGATATAGATGAGAATTATATGTTACAAGTGTTTAATAATTCTGTAGGATTGAGAATATGGACCTCATTGAGCAAGTTCAAATTTGGTGGGGAGTTCCTCTCTTAATGGCTTGTACGTGGTTAACAATCACAAGGGACATGGGGTGCTGTAGTGATTCATAAAAGCCATGCTGCAGTACTAATTACATCCATGCAGGAAATCACCATATAGGTGGTGGGATTTTCTGTGAAAATTTGTAAGGATTAGGGACTGCAAAAATCTTCTGACTTTTTTATTTTATTTTTTTTTTATTTGTTTGTATTATGGCTCAAGTCGGTTGTGATTGTATTTAATGCTGCAATAAACGTATCAAATGATGAATTTGGCAGGTTACTTGCGTGTATTTTGGTACCTCCCTATTTCTAGTCTAGCAGGGTGGATGTGATGGTATCTTCTTGCACCTGCGTACAGAGTATTGAGAGCGTCACTTGGCTTTCAAGTGGGAAAAAAATAAATAAAAATAAAAGGTCATTTGACTCGTTGGCCAGAAAACTCAAGGATATTGCCGTATAAGTTACCCTATATTTGATAAGTATGATTAAAATTAATTTTTAATTTAAAATAATAATATATAAAAATTTTATATTATAATAATATTTTATTTTTTTATTATAATATATAAAAATTTTATACTATTTTTTTATCAAAAAGTTAATTATAACCATATTTGTCAAATGCTTTTTAGTTGTGCTAGTGACCATCTTGGATCAAATAAAATTAGAATAGGATGTTGTGAGGCTTGAATTTAGGGGGAGCAAGAGTATGTTGTATGCTACTATAATATATCTGTAAATCTAAATATATTGGGTTCTAATCCTGCTAAAAAAGATCCTTTGATACTTCTGTTCAATCCAAAAGTTCAGTGGCTTAAAGAAAAAAATCTACACCATTTTAAGATTCCATTTGGCTCTAGGTTCAAATTGTAGGTTTTTAAACTTTTGATTTAAACTCTAAATTTTTAAATTGTGAAGTGTGTAAAGTTTGAATGTGGAATGGAATTTGAGCTGATGATTGGATAGTGTTTAAAACATGAAGAATAATTAAAAAAAAAAGAAGAAAAAGAGCTATAGTTTTATGGTTACATGTAGGTTCAAATTGCACAAATTTAAAGGGAAGTGCCAGGACACCAAATTTTCACCAAGGAAAACACCATGACTTCCTATAGATCGTCTACGATTTGGATTAGTGGCCCAATCTGCATCATAGAATCCCACAAACTCTACAGGTGGACAAGAGGCTTTAAGATGTAAGCCATAGTCCGTAGTACGTTTTAAGTACCTCAAGATATGCTTCTCAGCTTTCCAGTGCATTCCCAAACATCGCTGCGTGAACTGACAGACCTTATTAACACTAAAGAATAATTCAAGCCTTGTCATTGTTGCACACTGTAATGCTCCTATAATACTTATGTAAAGTTAAGCATCAATTACATCATCACTACCAAAGCTAGTAAACTGCAAACCACTAGTCATTGGAGCTGAAATTGCTCGAGCATACTGCATTTTTTGATTTACACAAGAGATCAGACACATTCTTGGTCTGAGACAAATAAAGAAAACCACTGTTTGCTTTTAAAACTTGAATTCCGCGAAAGAAGTTCATATCACCAAGATCCTCTGAGGAAAATTTTGCGTTTAAACAGGCAATGTGATCAGTTACAACCTGAGAATGACTTCTGTGACAAGTATGTCGTAGCATACACCAACAGAAAAGTTGTATGCTATAGAGTGATCCTGATGAACAAAGACTGGTCTAAATTGCTGAGACAAAGCCAAAACTGATCAAGGCAGTATATAATTTTTCAAACCAGGCTCTAGAGGCTTGTTGTAAGCCACATAGTGATTTGTGCAATCTGCAAACTAGATGAGGTTGCTTAGGATCTTGAAAACCAGTTGGCTGTTCCATATATACCTCTTCCGATAAATCTCTGTTCAAGAATGTATTGCTGACATCCAATTTTCTTATGCACCAACCTGTAGTCAGGGCTACAGTCAGTACTACTTTTATGGTTGTGGGTTTGATCACTGGACTAAATCTCTCAGTGAAATCAAAACCAGCAACCTGGTGAAAGCCCTTTGCCACTAGACGAGCTTTGTACTTTTAAATTGTGCCATTTGGATTTTCTTTAACTTAGAAAAACCCATTTACATGTTATAGATTTCCTCCCCTCTGGCAGCTTCACAAGAGGCCAAGTGTTGTTTCTCATCAAGGCTATATACTCATCTGTCATAGCCTGCTTCCAATTGTCCCGTAGAAAAGCTTCCCCCACCGTGGCAGGTTCTTTGGCAGCAACGAAGACTTAAGGTTTCTTTATATCATGTTTGCCTCGTGTCTCCATAGGATGAACATTAACTGCTCGAATTCTGAGTTGTCTAGCAGTAAGAGTCTGTTGTGGAGCAGGCATAACAAGATCTAGAGGAGGCGCAGCGGGACCACCTTGAAAAACAACTGAGTGTATCAGCTGAAATTGAGGGAGAAGACAAAGGTGGTGGTGCTGCTGGTGGAAGAGGTGGAGCTAGACTTTAAGGGAATTTTAGCTGGAGGGCCCGAGGGAGAAGACAATTAGGAAGAATCTGCTTGGGAGGAGAGGTGTTTGGCAAAAGGAAAGACTCCCTCATCAAAATTACATCACAAGAGATGAAGATCCTGCCATTGTCAGCAAACATTTCTACCCTTTATGTTTCATACTTTAGCTAAGGAAAGCGCAAGGCACAGATCCAAAGGCCAACTTATAAGTGTTATAAGGTCTAGTGTTGGGAACGCAAGCACAGCCAAAGTCCTTGAGTTGATTAGCATTGGGTTTGGCATGAAACAGAACTTCAAGAGAGCTTTTATTGGAAAGAATAGGAGAAAGAAGTCTATTATAAAGATAAACAGCTACGCTATAGGCTTTATCCCAAAACTAGAAGCTTGAACTAGAAGTGTCAGTCCATTCTTTACAATGTGCGTGTGTTTTCTCTCAACCAAACCACTTTGCTCATGGGTATAAGGACATGAGTTTCTATGAGTGATTCCCGGTTAAAGGAGAAAATCAGAAATGCCCTATAATCACTCCCTTAATCAGTTTGAATAGATTTTAGCTTGTGACCCAACTGAAGTTCAGCTTGGGCTTTGAAGTTAATAAAGGTTTGCAGTGCATCAGACTTGTTTCTCAAGAGATAGATCCAATTGAATCTAGAGTAAGCATTAACAAAATGAATATAATACTTGTAACCATTGGAAGAAAGAACTGGGGAAGGACCCCACAAATCTGAATGAACAAGTTGTAATGGGACTGCGTATTCAATACTAGAATTGGCAAAGGGAAACTTGTGAATTTTGCCCAAGCAACAAGCTGAACAAATGGATTAAAAGAATTCAGATTACCCTTTACAACCTTTTATGAGGGATGTCCTAATCTATTATGCCACAGAGAGTATAAAGAATTTTTACAATGCGCTGAATTAACAGAAAACAAGGACTGATTATGTTTAGACAGAAGTGAAGAACTTGAAGAAGAGTTGGTTGAACTCATGGACTGAGGAGGCTGCAACCGAGTTGAAAGGCTGATTTGAGATGGATCAAAGACATAGAGGCTGTCTTTAAGTTTCCCTTGCAATAGGATTTCCTTAGAATGCTGATCCTTGACAAAATAGGAACTAGCATGAAACTCAAAGAAAACATGATTATCTAAGGCAAACTTAGACACACTTAGAAGATGTGTTGTTTTTTTGGAACATATAATAACTGTTTCAGGCTGGACGCTTAGAAGAATAAGGAGATGAAAACGCATAAGAAGACCCTTAACATTGCCAATATGAACCTTGTCCGGGCCAAAATACTCTGCTTTAGTCATCAGATTTGCTGCATTGGTTGAGACATGGTTTGTAGCCCCAGAATCTGGATACTGAATTGTGTCATACACAGTTTCTGGTATGGCGAGCATAGCACTCATCAAAGGAACATGAGCTTGGGGAGAATGATCTTGGCGGAACTGAGAAGGACCAGTGAAACTGGTGTCAAACCTGTACTAACACTAAAGAACAACGTGACCAAAACGGCCACAAAGCTGACATTGTGGTTTGTTTTGACCACGACCAACATCCTGCCTCTACCACGAGAATTAGGATGAAAGCTTCCATGTCTAGAATTGAGACTAAAACCACTATGACTGTTAGAAATTTCGCCTCTTCCAGGAAAGTGAGATTGAAGCTTGAATCGAAACTTTGATTTCCTCCATAGCCAGAAACATTCTTTCTATGTCAAGAAGAATTAGGAAGACCACTAGTGGCAGTTGCAAGATTCACTGAACTTGAACTAGTAGAATCAATATTTTTATGGTTCTTTACTATTCTAGCCTCTTGTGCAAGAGGTAAGGCTTCATTTTCTTCAACTTTAGACTCCTCATTTCTGACATTTGTGGTGATAAAGAACGTACCATAGTCACTGTTAGGACCATCAAAGATTGCAACTATGTGATCCTTTTTAGAAATTTTACGTCCAACAAGTGCTAGTAAATCAATCAAATTTCTAATTTTGAGAAGAAATTCGTTCATTGCTAAGCCTCCCTTCTTAGCGTTTCACAACATGGTCTTGAATTGATCTTTCTTTGCCCTAACTTGAGAAGCAAAGTATACTTGTAATGTGTTCCAAATCTTAGAATTTGAGTCACAAACCACCATTCAAAAAGGAATTCCATCTGACATTGACCACAGCCAAGAAACCAATAATTGATCATGTTGATCCCAATCAAGAAAATTAGGATTAACATTGTTGATCAATATATCATCGAAGTGACAATTCTTGATGGACAAGTCTTCAATCTCTCGAGGAAGCCCATCAGATTATGGCCTCAAATAGCAGCAACAACTTGTTTTAGCTAGGCAAGAAAATTGTTATTGTCAAGCTTTGCAGATATTGGATGAATGAATGAAATTGGTCCATATCTCACAGCCAGAGTTGAAAAAGAAGAGATCTGAGGAGAAAAGGAGAGTAACAAGCCCTGGATCATCGGGATCTCGACTGGAGCTGTTTTTGTACCTTCAAAAGGATGCTCTGATACTAGGTGTGGTAATAAAGAAAATCAGAGAGAAAAGAGAAAAAAAAAATCTTGAGAAGAATCTGGCTTTGTATTTTCACTCTCTTACAAGTTTAGTGTTATTACAAGCTGAGCTTTTTGTAACCAACCAATAGCTTTAGCTTATGACTTATGAACATGTGTATTCAAGGCCTAAGTAACTAGCAACTTATAACTGTTTTTCCTCAACAATGACTGACTGTTTCTAGTTCTATTTGTTGGTGCTGAATTTTTAAGAGTTGTTAAGATTACAACATGTTTTTTTTAATATTCTACAAGATTATTTTTGATTCTCAACAAAAATGGTCTGTTGTCACCTAATACAACCATCAAAGAGTTTTCTTGCTAGAATATTTTTTATTCAAGCATATTATTTTTCCATCTTAATACAAATAGTAGACTTTTTCTGACTCGGTTTATTGGAGTTTATTCTTTCGTTTTTTTGAAACAAGAAATTGTTATTAAAAAGTTAGGGTTAATTGTATAACTATATCTCTTAGTTTTATCTATTTCTTAATTTGTACCCCTCTTTTAAGAAACTATAAAAGAGTCAATAATATGGCAAATTATAGAGGCTGCTTAACATTGCAAATTATAGGCTATTTTTTTCAAACACCAAATATAAGTAACACATACTAAATGGCAAATAATAAATCAATATAACTAATATTAAAACTAAAACTAAAGCTAAATAACCTTAAAATAACTAAATAATACTAAGTTTAGAACTAACAATAATACTAAAACTTAAAATAACTAAATAATACTAAGTTTAGAACTAACAATAATACTAAAACTAAAACTAAGGGTTTGACATTTATCAACGACGTTGGAGTCGGTGGAACGCAAGGGATCAGTCGAATGGTGGCGTCGGTAGAATGTTAGGGACGAAGATGAACGGTGGTGAACGGCATTGGGTTTGTTGGAGGTTAAGTCGAACGATGGTGGGGTCATGGAGAGAGTGACAGAGGATGTCAAAGTTGGTAGAATACTGTGGGAGCTGGGTTTGTTAGTGGCTTGGTTGTGGAGGAGGAGTTAGAGAGAGAAGAGGGTTTGAGAGTTAGCAGGTTTGAGTTAGAGAAATTTTAAATAAATAGGAAAAGCCATGGCGTTAGCGCGGGATTAAATTTGGATGTTGAGCTTTATGCAGTGGTTTAGGCTGTGAAAAATTGGCAGCATTATTTGTTTTAGCAAGGCCTTGTTCTGTATACTGATCATGATGCCTTCAAGCACATTGATGGTTAGGACAAGGTCTCAGCCCGGCATGTTTCTTGGGCATCGTACTTACAGCAATTCACTTTTGTGATCAAGCAGAAGGCCAGGGCTTTGAAACATGTTGTCGTCACAGCCTGCTTGGTAGAGATGCGTATAATGATTTCAAGTTTTGACGCTTTTCGAGGCTTATATGTTAAGTAATATGAAAAAAATACAAACTGGGGAGAGAACAGACTTTGTGTTGCATGATGGGTTTCTTCTCCAGGCCTAGAATTATGTACTCCAGATAGCAGTTCACATCTGAACAATATCTAGGAATTACATAATGAGGGTCAGGTCAGTCGTGATTGCACATTGCAGCTTGTCTCTAGTTTGTACTTTTTGGCCGACCATGCAGAAGGAGTTGGGGTGATTTATTGATTGCTGTCGTGTTCGTTAGTTGGCTAACAGTACAGCGACCGCGTTGGCTCAACCCTAGAGTGACGTTAATATGGATTTTATTCTTGGTCTCCCTCAAACTCAACGTGGGAATGATTCTATTTTTGTGGTCATCAATCGATGTCCCATTTCATTGCTTGTAAATATAGCAACGTTGTACTTTCAAAAGATTTATCATTTGCATAGTTTACTAACTTCCATTGTTTCTTATCCTAACACTCAATTCCTTTGTCATTTCAGGTAAGAGTTTGTGGAGGTTGGTTAATACCAGTCTGGAGTTTAGCATATTCTACCACCCTCAAACTGATGGGCAAATAGAGGTGGCGAACCGTTCTCTTAGTAAGTTGTTAAGGAGTTGGTCGGTGATCATGTGAAGTCTTGGGACCTTAAGTTGTACCAAACTGAGTTTGTTCATAATCATGTGGTTAATCGCAACATCATTTTTAGCCAGTTTCATCTGGTCAACGGTTTTGTTCCTTGTAGACTCCTCGATCTGCTTACTCTCCCAAGAAAAGTGCGCTGTCATGATAAAACAGAGGATTTCATTGATCAGTTGCAACAGATTGACTCACGACCGCATTGTTACCACTGCAAAGCATAAGGTGCAAGTGAACATGAAGCGTCAACAAGTTGAGTTTAATGTGGGGAATTTTATTTCGGCTGTTTTGACTAAGGACCTTTTTCCTGCCCATGAATATAACAAGCTCATTGCTAGAAGATTTGTCCCGCTGAGATTGTCTAAAAGGTCATCCTAGATGCTTATTGTCTGTAGCTTCCTGGTCATGCCCACATGTTTCATGTTTTAATGTGAGGCATGTTATCACATATTCCGGTGACAATTCCTCTAACGAAGAATGGGTTCCTAATTCAAGGTCGAATCTTCTCCACCTTTGGAAGACGGATGCAATGCAAAAGAAGTGGGATTTTCATTGCTATTATGGACCATTTAAAGGCTCAAAATGTCTAGTTTGACCCAAAAATCAAATAGTGGTCATTTTTGACAAAAATATCTCTTTTCCAAGTGGCACCAACTTTATGACCAAACTCCCAAGCATAACTTCAAAACCCTCGTGATTTTAGGAAAATTTCGTTGTTTCGATGGTTTAACATTTACCATAATTTTTAGGGGATATTTTCATAATTTTTGTTAATTTGGGGATTTTTTTTTTTTTTTTTTGATGTTAGCGTTCACGTAAAAATATGATAATACTTTTACTACTGACAGTTTATAAAGAATAAAATTTCTAAGATTTTTTTCAATTTTCTATTCAATTTCTCGGTATTCGTCTGAATTGATGAGTCATTGAACACGCGAATTTTTGTTTTGCTAATGCTCCACATAATAATCATATATCAAATTCGTCAAGATAGGTGGCTAATTGCCTATCTCCAATAAACGTGTGAATGTTATCATTACTATTATTTGATTTCTATTACAACAGAGGTGTTTGGAGAAAATGACAATTGGATTTTATTAATATAAGTATAATGCTTCAACCCTTTACCCTTTAGGGAGAAACTTAAACTCAATATGTGTATGCGTGTGTGTAATGTTGTAGAATTTAACTTTAATAGTCCTTTTTATGTTTTAGCTTGTCTTTCTTATTAGTTATTATTATTTGTTTATTATATTGTTTATTTTAGTAAGTATTTTTATCTTAGTAAACTAACTAACTAATTCTATTTTAGTAATCTAACTAACTAAGAGTTAGTTCCTAAAACTCCCCCTCCCAATGGACAGTGAAGATATTTCACAGCCATCTTGGAAAGGTGAGATAGTAAAAGAAAAGATGATAATGGCTTTGTAAAAACATCTGCCAATTAAAGGTGAGATCAAAGAAGAATTTTCAGTTTTCTTGCCATGCGTCAATACAAACTTTAAAGTAAAAAGATGTATATACCCTCATATACATTGGGGCTTTTGCTGATTAGGTTTTTTCCTCTCATTCACACTTTCCCTTAGGGGTGAACAGCGGGTGGTTTGACGGTTTTTGGGCGGGTGCGGTGCGGTTTTTTGAGATGGCAGGTTGGCGATTAATCAACCCACAAACCGCCCACCACATGGCGGGTGGTTTCGGTTTGGTTTTGGGTGGTTGCGAGCGGGTGCGGGCGGGTTGAGGCGGTTTAAACCTATGCTATTGCCTAATGTAATTTTTTAGACCTTTTTTTTTTTTAAGTGAAGAAAATTTGTAGAAAATATAAGATGATAATACATAAAGCATTCTCAACAACAAGCAAGTTTGATGTCTAAAGACAGTGACCATATGTAAAAGTATAAATTAAGAAACATAATCATTCACTGCAAGGGTGGAGTTTGGCTTTCCAAGAGATCAAGGATGGACCCAAGAATACACAATAACCAGTAACCGAGCATCTAGAGTTTGGACAGGAACCCCAATCCGCATCTGAACAGGTTTTGAGCTTTAAAATGGATGAAAAGGAGAAAAACAAGCCTTGTCTAGGACTGTTCTTGAGATAACGAAGGAGATTGTGAGCTGCAAGAAGATGTGGTGTTCTAGGTTAAGCCAAAAACTAACTTAAGTTGTGAACAGCAAATGTGATATCAGGTCGTGAAAGTGTGAGATACAACAAGCAGCCAATAAGTCTTCGGTATTGAGATGCATCTTGTACAAGGGTGCCATCATGAGCTAAAAGATGTGATTTAGGATCCATAGGTATTGAAGCAGGTTTACAAGCCAGGAACCTAGTGTCCTCAAGGAGTTGAAGAGTATAGTGACGTTGAGATAAAACAATTTCTGAAGTAGATCGAGCAATCTTAAGTCCAAGAAGTATCTTAATGTCCCTAAGTCTTTAAGTTTGAATTGAGTATGCAGAATGGATTTTAAGGAATTAATAATTTGTGAAGAGGGACCCGTGAGGATAATATCATCAACCTACACTAAGAGAGCCACATATGAAAGACCAGAGCCTTTAGTAAACCATGAATAGTCTACTTTAGATTGGTGAAAGCCAAATTGAATAAGAGATTGAGAAAGCTTGGAGTACCATTGTCGTGAGGCTTGACGAAGGCCATAGATGGACTTATGAAGTCTACAAACCAATTTTCTATTGTTGGAAGAGTGCTCCCCCTTACTATGATAACCCAAGGGGAGATCCATATATACTTCTTCAAAAAGATCCCTATTGAGGAATGCATTATTTACATCAAATTGAACCAAGTGCTAGTTTTGACAAGCTGCAATAGCTAGTAAAGTTTTGACTGTTACCAATTTTGCAACAGGAGAAAATGTTTCAACAAAGTCCACCCTTTCTTGTCATGTATAACCCTTTGTAACCAAGCGAGGTTTATCTCTTTCAATGGAGCCATCAGATTTAAATTTTATTTTATAAATCCATCTGCAGCCAATGCTACATTTTCTTGGTGGTAAGGGAACAATAGAACATGTTTGATTTTGTTCCATGGCATTTAACTCTGCTGTCATGGCTTCACGCCACTATGGAAATTGAATTGCATGATGATAGTACTGAGGCTCATATTGAGATGAGACATTTAATGCAAAATGTTTATAATTCGGTGACAAATCATCATATGATAAATAATGAGATAAGGGATAGAGAACCTTCGATTGAGTATTGCAAGAGCCTTTTGTCAACAAATGGCATTGATAATCTTGCAAATAAGAAGGTGGTTTATGAATCCTAGAAGAACGTCTAATAAGAATTAAGTCATTAGGCGAGGGAGATTGATGATCAACTGACGTAGAAGGTAAAGGTTCTGAAGATGATTGCAATTCTGGAGGGTCTAGAGATGAGTGTGGCAACACAAGATCAGGAAAGGGATCAACAAGAGTAGTTGATGGGGTGGCTGAATGGAAAGGGAATACATCTTCGTGAAAAACAACATCTCGAGAAACAAAGATTTGTTTAGTATGAATGTCATAAAGTTTGTAAGCTTTCATTCCATGAGGATATCCAAGGAATACACATGGTCGTGCACGGAGTGAAACTTGGACCTGTGAGCAGTAAGTGTGGATGCAAAAGCTAAGCAGCCAAACACGCGAAGGTGAGCATAATCAACTAGTTTATGAAATAAAAGTTCATATGGTGACTTGTTGCCATGGACATGTGAAGGAGTCCTATTTATTAAAAAGGCTGCTGTGAGAATGCACTCGATCCAAAATGGAAGAGGAATTCGAGATTGAAAATACAATGCCTGAACAACATTTAAGAGGTGTTGATGTTTTCTCTCAACAACAAAATTTTTTTGAGGATATTCTACACATGAGAATTGATGAAGAACACCATGTTTATGAAAGAATTCAGCAAATTTAATTCTTTAGCGTTGTCTGACCTGAATTCTTTAATTTTATTGTCAAATTAAGTGGCAACAAGATTAAAGAATTCAGGAATAATAGTAGCAACATCAGACTTATGTTGAAGTAGAAATATCCATGTGAATCTAGTACAGCCATTCACCAATGTAAGAAAGTAATGATGGCCAGAATATGAGGACAAAGGATAATGTCCTCGAATGTCACAATGTACAAGATCAAATGGACAAGAAGATAGATGATTATTTGAAACAAAGGCTAATCTTCTTTGTTTTGTGAAGGGGCAAATGTAACATGGGGTTCTCATAACAGTTGTAGTGTTAGGACAAGATAAGTGATCTTTTAAAAGATCTAAACACTTAGGTGACAAATGACCAAGGCGATTATGCCAAGTCTGTGTAGACACTTTATGAGCGTAGGTAGTAGAAGAATCATTGGACATTTTAGTAGAAGAGCCTTTGATGTCAAGCACATATAAGCCATGAAGCATTCTACCCCTACCAATCATCTTCATGCTGGACATTTCCTGAATAGTGAAATGACCAGGAAGAAAGTTAATCTCAAGTGAAGCAGCATGGGTGAGGGCACTAACAGATAGCAAATTAAAGCTAAACTAAGGAATATAAAGAACATTCCATAGTAGTAAATCAATGCTTAGTTTGACATCACCACTAAGGCTAACAGAAAGTATGGTTCGATCAAGTAAAGTTACCATAGAAGTTGGAATGGGTTTCAAGAATTCAAATGTATTAGCATTAGAATAAATATGTCTAGAGGCTCCCGAGTCCATAATCCAGATATGAGAAGAGGAAAAATCAGTAACCTTAGGAACGGATAAACAAATACCTGTGACATCTGATGAAGAAGGAGCATCAGAGGAATCAGATGTCCGAGCAATAGTTGACAAATGATTAGACAACAAGGTCATCAATTGTTGATATTGACTTGAAGTCAGAGTCTGAAGAAAATTCCCAGCATTACCCAGAGTAGATGTGGTTTGATCATGCTCATGAGACTGATTAGTGACTTCATTTACAAGCGTAGTATGATTGTTGGAAGGTGAAGGTTTTGGTTTCTGTCTGAATCCAAGAGGGTAACCATGGAGTTTGTAACACTTTTCAATAGTGTGACCATGGTAGTTGCAATGAGTACAGAAGGGGTGATCTTTCTCTGAGATTTGATTTACGAAATTAGAGTGGTACCTGTGCCAGGTTTGGAAAAATTACCTTTTTTGACGACAAAGCCCATAGGAGCTAAATCATTAGTCAATGGAGATCCTATGGTGCGTTGACATTCCTCTTGAGAAATCAATGAAAAGACTTTGTTAATGGTAGGAAGGGGATCCATGAGAAGCAGCTGACCCCAAATTTGAGAATAAGAATCATTGAGTCCCATAAGGAAGGACATAATGTACTCCATGTGATAGTAATTGTTGAGTTCTTGAACACCTCCACAGGTGAACTTACCAACCACAAGTGCACATTGGCCTGTAATTGCTCAATTCTTCCTAGAAGGCTTTTAGTTTAGTGAAATAAACGCTGATTGATTGCTGATCTTGAGATAGATTGATCAAGTTGCGGTGCAATTGGAAGATTCTTGGGCCATTACGTTGTTGAAACCGGTCCTTAAGATCTAACCAAATTTTACCTGCAAATTCTGAGAAAATGATACTTGCATAAATGTCTTTGGAAACGAAATTGAGAATCCAAGAAATAACAATGTTATTGTTGCAAATCCATGAATTGGGCACTACCAGATCAAAACCATCAAGTTTTGGAAGAGAACCATCAATGAACCCTAATTTGTTCTTCACAGATAAGGCAATCAACATGGCATGAGTCCAAGAAGATAGTTGTCACTAGTAAGGGTTTGAGAAACAAGAGACATACCAGGACTATCCGAATGATGCAGAAAAATGGGCTGGAAGGATCATCAATGGCAGATTTGCCAAAAGACAAGAGCATAGAATTGAAAGTCGTAGACTCCATGAATCAGTGATAGACAACTACGAAATTGACAGAGAAGATAAAGATCAACGATTGGCTTATTTGCCAAGGTAGATTTGAGAATGTAGGGATGAACAAAATCACAGATTGCGAGAGAAGCAGCAAAAGCTCTCAACTGATCCCATATTACAACAGAGGTGTTTGGAGAAAATGACAATTGGATTTTATTAATCTAAAGAAAAATGAATACATAGTTTTGTTTTTATATATAATACACCACAGAGAACTAAAGAAAACTAAAAAAGCCTGATTAGTTGACAATCAGTTGTAACGTTGATTACCAGCTTGTTACATAAGAAAACTAATTCTGTTTTAGTAAACTAACTAACTAACTAACTAATTCTATTTTAGTAATCTAACTAACTAAGAGTTAGTTCCTAAAATTTTCATTTAAAATAAAATCTATGGTGCTTATGATAAATATTAACTGAAATGTTATTTTAAAAAAATAAGTATAATGCTTCAACCCTTTACGGAGAAACTTAAACTCAATATGTGTGTGTGTGTGTGTGTGTGTAATGTTGTAGAATTTAACTTTAATAGTCATTTTTATGTTTTAGCTTGTCTTTCCTATTAGTTATCATTATTTGCTTATTATGTTGTTTATTTTAGCAAGTATTTTTATCATTTTTTTAAAAGGTTAAAACTAGTCACATTAGTTATATTATTAAAAAGAACTAAATTGATATTGAATATAAACTTTGAGTGTTTCTTTTCTCTAATTTGGAACAATTTTCCCTTTGTAGAGTTCTCATGGGTGGATTTTGAAACCCTCCTATTGGATTAGGCTTGTAAAATAAAGTATTTATTGCGCATACCACCACAAACAAGTGGAGATTGATTTCTACCACTAGCAGAAGAATTTTCAGTTTTCTTGCCATGCGTCAATACAAACTTTAAAGTAAAAAGATGTATATACCCTCATATGCATTGGGGCTTTTGCTGATTAGGTTTTTTCCTCTCATTCACACTTTCCCTCTTCTACTTTTCCCTCTCTCTCTCGGTTTCTCTTCCACCCTCTCTCTTCTGCCTCCATCTCTCTCTCACACAGACACACTATCTCTTTCAATTCTACACTACTCAGCCTCAAGAGAAGTACATGTGCATTGTTCTTTGTCATGTAGCACCTTTTTCATTGATGACATGCTCAGATAGTGAGGCTCTTTGGGCTTTATTGCACCTCAACCATTGCGAGAAGGAGATCTGGTGTCATCGTCTGAGCTTTCTCTATAAGACATGTAAATCAACTGCCACACGTTTGTGGCCAATAACACCTATTAGCAATTTATTAACTAACCATCAAATAAATAATTAATATTAAAACATGATTAAATAATAACCATTAGATTGTGATATGTCGGTTATTTGATGGACGTACCGAAATGAGTGTAAAAAATTATATATATAGACTAGTTCTCTCCCTCCCAATATACAGATAAAAAACACTCTCCATCAAAAGTTTTTGTGAGAAAGAGAAAGTGGGTAAGGGAGAAATATCACTTAGTCTGAAAAGGGAAGATGTATTCTACATCAACAAATTCAAGTAAGTCCTTTTATCTTCTTCATTATATGATATACATGAAAATATTTAATTTCAAAAATCCCAAATATTATGATGTTCTTATGAAGAATGAAAAATTAACATATGGTATCAGAGCAAGGTTGTTGAAATTTGAATATTTTGTATGTAAGATAGTGGGTTACTTATCCTTTTTGTGGGTTTTGCTTTGTTTCATTTCTCACCGGAGACAAAACTCAATTTCTGTATTTTATGCTATGCTTATGTTTTTTAATTGATTTCTTTCTTAAAGTACTCCAGATTTGAAGCCAAGGTTGTCGGCCTGTTGGTATTATGCCCTAATTTTTTTCTTTGTTTTAATTTAATTATTTCGTTAAGATTTGAATGTATGAATCATGATGTTAACCATTAAACTAATATCAAACGTGGGCAAGGCTTATGAATTATGGCATGTTTTAATTTAATCATGATTGCTTTATCACCCGTTAATTATTTCAGATGAAATATTTTTATTATCATGGAACCTGGGTTGATCCTTCATTCTGGCAGTTTATGCAAGGCTTCATATTTTGTAGTTGACAGTATACATATGAATAGTATAATATATATATAATAATGATGATTAACATATATATACATACACTTTATGAATTATGTTTTAAGTATGATTTGTAAAATTAAGACATGTATTATATTGTTATGCATGAAATTATTGTTATAATTTATTGTCACCAAAGTGGCTAAATTAGAATTTTTGACTACATGCATATATATATGGTCATTTATCCATGTTAAGGAAATATCCGATAATGATAATTTAAATGGATGAATTGACGTTCATTAATTATTAGAACTTTCAGATTTGCCCAAAAGTAAATTATTATTCTATAATTAGTGAACATAAGAGAGGTATGCCAATATTTTTGTTTGAATATTTTGTCTATCCAAAGATGGCAATTGTGTTCAATTAAAAATATTTGATTATCTAATTAGAGTTATATAGGGTATTTATTTAAGATAGTATATTGTAGTATCTACCCAAAGGAGAACTGCTTTATACATTTTTTTTCTCTCTGAACCCAATTAATTGTGAACATTGTATGTTTTTGCAGCTGTTGCAATTCATTCGCATGCATCATCTGCTGTTGTCTTTAATGGTTTAAACTTCTCTGAATGGCGTGAGTAAGTCAATTTCCATTTAGGTGTTATGGATCTCGACTTAGCGCTGTTGGAAGATAAACCTACTGCTATTACTGATTCAAGCAGTGAGGAAAAGAAGTCACACTTAAAAGCACGGGAACGAAGCAATAGATTAAACCTAATGTTTCTACGGATGACAATTGCTAACAACATAAAGACTACCATTCCACAAACAGAAAATGCTAAGGAATACATTAAGTTTGTGGAAGAACGTTTTCATTCCACGGACAAGTCACTTGCTGGTACCTTAATTGCAGAACTCACGACCATGAAGTACAACGGGTTGAGAAACATACAAGAGCATATCATCAAGATGACTAACATTGCTGCAAGGCTTAAGACCTTTGGGTTGGTAGTGGAGGACTCCTTTCTAGTGCAGTTCATTTTGAACTCACTACCTCTGGAGTATGGGCCTTTTCAAATTAACTATAACACTATACAAGTGGAATGTTAATGAATTGGCCAGTAGGCTTGTTCAGGAGGAGACTAGACTGAAAAGTCAAGGAAGTCATTCTGTTAACCTTACAAGGAAAGAAGCTGGACTGAAAGCAAAAGCCAAGAAGTTCAAGAAGAAAGCACCTACTAATGATGCTTAGGCAGAAAGGACATAACAGAAGGTTGATAAGTGTCTTTTTTGCGTGAAACCTGGACATTATCAGAAGGATTGCCTGAAACGTAAAGCTTGGTTTAAAAAGAAAGGTAAACTTAATAGTTTTGTATGTTTCGAGTCAAACTTAAGTGAAGTTCCTCATAATACTTGGTGGCTTGATTCTGGTGCTATAACTCATGTATCTAATACGATGCAGGGATTCCTTACAATCCGAACCACAAACCCAAGTAATGATTTTCTATACGTGGGAAACCGAATGAAGGCTCCAATTGAAGGCATAGGGACTTACCATTTAGTCTTGGATACTGGCTATTATTTAGACTTATTTGAGACTCTTTATGTACCTTCAATTGCTAGAAACCTTGTTTCTCTATCAAAGTTGGATGTTTATGGATTTAATTTTAAGTTTGGATCATGTAGTTTAGGTTTGTATAAGAACTCTGCTCTTGTTGGTTCTGGATTTCTTATTGATGGTTTATATAAATTAAAACTTGATAATGTTTTTGTTGAATCCTTACTTATTGTGCATTGTAACATTGGAATTAAGCGTAGCATGACAAATGAAAGTTCTGCTTGTTTGTGGCATAAATATTTGGGCCATATATCCAAAGAAAGATTAGAAAGATTGGTAAAAGATGGTATTATTTAAAATTTAGATTTTACTGATCTTGGATTATGTGTGGATTGCATCAAGGGAAAACAAACCAAACATGATAAGAAAGGGGCCACAAGAAGCACACAGCTCCTTGAGATTATACACACTGACATTTGTGGACCTTTTGATATTTCATCATTTGGTGGAGAAAAGTATTTCATTACCTTTATTAATGATTTTTCACGTTATGGTTATGTTTATTTACTTCATGAAAAATCTCAATCAGTGGATGCCCTTGAGATATTTATAAATGAAGTTGAAAGACAATTAGACAGAAAAGTGAAAATCATCAGGTTTGATAGAGGTGGTGAGTATTATGGCAAGTATGATGAATCGGGACAATGTCCTGGTCCATTTGTAAAATTCCTCGAACGACATGGCATTTGTGCACAATATACTATGGCAGGTACACCTCAACAAAATAGGGTAGCAGAAAGGAGTAATCGGGCCTTAATGGGTATGGTTAGAAGTATGATGAGTAATTCCTAATTACCTAAATCATTGTGAATGTATGCACTCAAAACTGCAACATACTTATTGAATAGGGTTCCTACAAAGGCAATTCAAAAGACTCCTTTTGAATTGTGGACAGGAAGGAAACCTAGCTTAAGGCCTCTACATGTTTAAGGTTGCCTAGCAGAAGCGAGAGTTTACAACCCACAAGAAAAGAAATTAGATTCTTGAATGGTTAGTGGTTACTTTATCGGTTACCCAGAGAAATCTAAAGGGTATAGGTTTTACTATCCAAACCATAGTCCAAGAATTATAGAAATTGGTAATGCAAAATTCCTTAAGAATGGTGAAGTTAGTGGGAGTGTTGAATGTCAAGTTGTGGAAATAAAGGAAATCAAGGTAAATATTCCTTTACCTTTAAATGTCCCTTCATCCACAATTAATCAAAATGTTGTTCCAGTAGTTGCAGAACGTAATGACAACACTGATCAACATTTGAATGAAGATACACCCCTTGAGGAGACTAACATTCAAGGACCTGTCATACATGAACCACAAGGAATAGTATTAAGGAGATCTCAAAGAGAAAGAAAATCAGCTATTCGGATGATTACGTGGTTTATTTGCAAGAGTAAGACTTTGATCTTGGAATCAATAAAGATCCAATTTTGTTTTCACAAGCCATAGAAAGTAAAGAATCTAATAAGTGGATTGATGCCATGAAAGATGAATTGAAATCCATGGAACAGAACAAAGTCTGGGATCTCGTCGAATTGCCAGAAGGTTGCAAACGAGTCGAGTGTAAATGGGTCTTTAAGACAAAACACGACTCAAAAGGCAATATCAAATGATATAAAACAAGACTTGTTGTCAAGGGTTATACTCAAAAGGATGGCATTGATTATAAAGAGACATTTTCTCCTGTCTCTAAGAAAGATTCATTAAGAATCATTATGGCATTGGTAGCTCAGTATGATTTGGAGTTGCATCAAATGGATATGAAGACAGCCTTTCTGAATGGAGCCTTAGAGGAGGAGATCTATATGGATCAACCTGAGGGGTTTTTCCATAGAAAGTAAAGGTCATATGGTGTGTAAGCTTAAGAAGTCAATATATGGACTTAAGTAAGCCTCACGACAATGGTATATCAAGTTCAATACCATTATTACATGTTTTGGTTTTAAGGAAAACACCGTTGATCGATGCATATATCAAAAGATCAGTGGGATGAAATTCATATTTTTAGTCCTATATGTTGACAATATCTTACTTGCAGCTAATGACTTAAGCATAATGCATGAGACTAAAGATTTTCTCTCTAAGAATTTTGAAATGAAAGATATAGGAGAGGCAACTTATGTGATTGGAATAAAAATATTCCATAATAGATCACAAAGACTGTTGGGCTTGTCTCAAAGGAACTATATCGAGAAAATTCTAGAAAAATTCAATATGAGTAAGTGTTCACCTAGGGTTGTTCCCATACAGAAAGGTGACAAATTTCGTCTCATGCAATGTCCGAAGAATGATGTGGAACATAAAGATATGGAATCAATTCCATATGCATCTGTTGTTGGAAGCTTGATGTACTCGTAAACCTGTACTCGACTAGAGATCAGTTTTGCGGTTGGAATGTTAATGAGGTATCAAAGTAATCCTGGAATTGATCATTGGAAGACTGCAAAGAAAGTTTTGAGATACCTATAAGGAACAAAGAATTATATGCTCACATACAGAAGATCCAATCATCTAGAGGTGACCGGATACATGGATTTAGATTTTGGCATATGCCTTGATAGTAGAAAGTCCACTTTTGGTTACTTGCTTCTGTTAGCCGAAGGAGCAGTATTAGGGAAGCGTGCCAAACAAACTGTCATTGCTTCATCCACTATGGAAGCAGAATTTGTGGCATGTTTTGAGGCAACAATTCATGCATTATGACTGCGGAACTTTATCTCAAGACTTAAGGTTGCCGACACCATTACCAAGCCGCTCAAAATTTATTGTGACAATTCTGCAGCGGTATTTTTCTCCAAGAACAACAAAAACTCAAGAGGTGCCAACCATATGGAATTAAAGTATTTTGGCATTAAGGAGGAGGTTTAGAAACGTAGAGCGTCTATTGAGCATATTAGAATCGATCTTATGATAGCAGACCCTTTAACGAAAGGTTTACAACCAAAATTATTTAATGAACATGTTCTTAGGATGGGTCTTAGTTGTAATGATATTTGATGATTGTAATGACACTCTGAACTCTATTATGTGTTTTCTGACATACACTATGTATTTTCTGTTTTCTTATGATAAGTGTATACATGATGTTATGTCAATTTAGACAGGAAAAGTCTTTATTAGACATTATCGTAGACCATTATAGAATTATGTTTATATATATCTTTTATGAACCCGTATAGTAAATTGTAAGTGTTGTAGTATATGGAAGGAAATGTTCTACATTAATAGTACATGACCGCCATAACTCACACTTAACAATTTGTCATACTATGATATTATGATGAATTTCACAAGTGAATGGTTATTATCATTTTAGATGTATTATGATTGAGGTAATAGCAGCTAATTGGCCAAGTGGGAGAATGTAAGACGTGTGAATCAATTGCCACACGTTTGTGGCCAATAATTGCTATTAGCAATTTATCAACTAACCATTAAATAAATAATTAATATTAAAACATGATTAAATAATAACCATTGGATTGTGATATGTCAGTTATTTGATGGACGTACTGAAATAAATGTAAAAGATTATATATATAGACTGGTTCTCTTCCTCCCATTATACACATAAAAAACACTCTCCATCAAAAGTTTTTGTGAGAAAGAGAAAGTAGGTAAGGGAGAGATATCACTTAGTCTGAAGAGGGAAGATGTATTCTTCATCAACAAATTCAAGTAAGTCCTTTTATCTTCTTCATTATATGATATACATGAAAATATTCAATTTCAAAAATCCCAAATATTATGATGTTCATATGAAGAATGAAAAACTAACATTCTCCACAAACTTGAGTTAGATCGTCGTCTTGAAGCACAACTAAGCTTCTCTTTGCTACAACCTATATCACGTTGTTGAGTTGAAGTCTCCCACGTTGCTGAAATTCTGATCTGCCAGCTGTGCGGAAGAGATCACCATTTGCGGATCACTGGTGAGATCTCCCCACCACATGTGGAAGTCGTCTCCTTTCCCACTACGGTGGCCACACGAGGGTGCCAAAGAGATCTCTCCTAGCATAGTTTGAGATCCACGATGAACTTTTTTCGTTTCCTTTTTTGTTTTTGCATATTTGTAGATTTTGAGAGTTTATTGTACTGATTTTGTTCAACGTAATTTTTATGGTTTTGTATTTTTTTTTTGAAATTTTTTAATAATATTTGTGAATTTATTTTTTATTTTTGTTTTTTTATTTTTCAAGTATTCAATGGCCATCAGCACAAGAAATGGTGGTTTCCAATAGATACAAGTTGGTAACGATGGTGGATATCAACCGATAATTGAAATAGATATTAGATATTGATAACCGTAATGGATACCGGATACCGCCTACTATCTTGAGGGTATATTCGGAATCCCAAATTTAGTGTGATGATGTGAATGTGACATTCTTAATAAACATTTTTTTTTTTTGTGGCATAAGTAAATCTAAGCTTTAGATTTGTAGCATTCTTTTAAAGAGCCCCTTTTTTTAGCCATTGGATTTAATCCAATGGTTTAAAACACTCAACTCTTCCAAATAACAATAGGATTTCCCATACTTGATCAAATATAAAATTAAAATTAAAAAACTAATGTTTAATAAAAAAAGCAAAAATAAAAAACATTTGCCTCTGCTTTGGAACTCTAGCAACCCTTGGCCTCCATGCCGCCTGCCTCCACCAACACCCTCGCCAAACACCTTTCCTTCCTCGAATATGGCAATGGTGTCTTGATCTTCACGTGATGGAGTTCCATGCAAAGAGAGCCGTTGGAGGTGAGTCTTGATTTCTTAGCAACCGAGTTCCACGACAAAGGGAAGACGCATGGTGGCTTGGAAAAAGACCCACAGTGGTTGCGACCCAGCAGTGGAGCAACAAGCCTTTGCAATGGAATGTGAGCTTGATGAATCGCGACGGAGAGACTGTGGCAGAGCAGCAAATAGACTCGCAATGGGTCTCGACCTCTATAGGGCCTTCGTCCTCCCCGACTTACGACATCCCAACCATGAGAACATGCCAAATTTGAGAATGGCCTCTACGATCTGGGGTCGCCGAGGCAATGTCTACCATTGAGACTTAAGAATAGTGTCTTCAACAACCCAACACCTTTTGTTTGAAATGATTTTTTTCTAAAAGTTACTTTTTTGGCAATTTTTGAAATTTTAATTTTAAAAATGTAGTGTATATGAGCTCGTTTAACCAAAGAAAAGCTCTTTTATTTTTGGCCATTAAATTTAGATTTGATGGTTAAAAAAAGTTATTATCAATAAGAAATTTTCCTGCATCTTATTGTAGTTTTTCTACATATATATAAAGAAAAAGACATCAATTCAAGAAAAATTCAAAGAAAAAAAATAAAGAAGATTAGATTAGAGTTAAAGATCAGAGAAATAACTCTTCGACTTTGGACAGGTTAAGATGGAGAGTGGAGTTTGTTCTTGTCATAAAGAGCTCATATTATACGGCAACAAGAGCAGACTTTATCGTTTCAATTAAAAAAAAAAGGAGGAAGATAGAAGAGAAGATGAAGATTTGATATGGTTCGACATGGTACGTATATCCTCGGATTAGGAACAAAGAAATGAAATTTATTAGTAAGGAGGACTATAAATTGGGATTTGTATAAATACAAAAATGGATAAATTACTCAAAACTAAAATAAAAACATTTTCTAATATAAAAATAAATACAAATAAAGTCAAAATGTTTAATACAAATGCTTTTCTTAATATGCCCCTGCAAGATGGACCTCCAATAAGTGATTCCAATAATGTTAGAAATTTTTTTAGTTTTTTTCACCTTTTTTCTTTTGTTTTTGTTTTTGCTTTAGTTAGAAAATAAGACAAAGGAAAATAGTTGTATAGGAACAAAAATTGTCAAGGGTGCACAAGCGCTACAAAGGGATGTGAATTGTTGACGCATAAAGGGCTCAAAAAATTAGGGAAAATGTGAGAAGAGTGCAAGGTCATAGTTGAGGGCGCATGGCCTAGAGGATTAGCGGCATACAACCTTAGGAGAGGGAGGAACCGGTGGATTGGAGGTGCAATACTTGGAGGTTTGGAGACTCTTGGCCTACGTTTTAAGGCACATGGCCTTGATTAAAAAAAAAAAAAAAACAAAGAAAATAGAGGCATTGGTCATAGAGAATCAAGGACTCACTAGAATTTGAAATTCTAATACCATATAAAAATTAAATAAGGAAATAAAAATAGAAGAGAATATGACGATTTAATGTGGTTCAACTAGGTGTCTACATCTACGAACTAGGATCAAAGAGAAGCGTATTGCAAGACATACAAATAAATTATTCAAAACTAAAATCAAGACATTTTTTGAATATAAAGTTATATACAAATAAAGTCAACACTATTAATGTAGGTTTTTTCCCTAGTAGTAAGGACCTCGACGTCAACGAGCATGATTATGTCATTTCTAAATAGATAAATAAATAGAGAGAGTGTGTGTGAAAATACAAAACTAGTGTTTGAGTTAGGATTAGAAGAAACGATAACATCAACGAGGGTAATTGGATCATTATAAATCTGGTGTAGAAGGGTCAAAAGTCAAGATTAAAACACCAAATTTACTTATAGGATAAATGTTTAACTCATATGCAATTAAAGACACTTTCACTGAATATCTCTATTTATATTCTTCTTATGCGCTTAATTAAGCAAAATTTAAGTAAATAGTAGTTTTACTATAAAAAAAAATAAATACAAGTTTTGAAAATATTTAAAGTAAATAGCAATAAATAGAAGATTTACTCGATAAATTGTTTTTTTTTTTTTTTTTACTTATAGTACATAGGCTTTTCACCTAGTAAACTTTTTATTTACCACAAACATTTTTGAAACTTGCTATATATTTTCTTACACTTAGTGTTGTAAAATACTATCTACTACAATTTCTGTTTAATTAAAGGTTTTCCTCTTCAATCAATTATATGATGGAGTGAAGAAATTGATGTTGCCCGAGAATGATCAGGATTAGAGATGTCAAATGGACTAGTCCGACTTGGCCCAACTAATTTAAATTGGCCCCAGATGTGCCTTGTTTTGTGCTTAAGGTGACCCGTTTATTTGTCATGACGTGTTGGGTTGTGTTTGTTTATGATTTTATAGTGTCAAGCCCTGCTCGTAGCCTATGTTTGTGTCATACTCTAAACATGCTCATACTTTAGTAGTACCCATTACAAATGACAAGTAAACAAGAAAATAAATTAACTAATGACAAAATATAACATATTAAAATTTAAACGAGATAAAATCTTGTTAAGAAAAATATATTACATTATAAGTTTCAAAGAAAATTATAAGAAGCACAAAATAAAGGGGAAATAGTGTCATGCTATTGTCATGCTATTTATCGTGCTCGTATTTGTGCTCTTAACATGCATCGTGTTTAAAATTCATGTTAATATTTAACAAACATGTTTGATGGACCATTTTAGTAATCACGTCGTGCTGTATTATGCCTATTTTTTAGCGTGTCTTGTACGTACCAACCTATTAAGCCAAGCCCGTTTTAAAACCTCTAATTGGGATAAATAGTTGCCTATTTTTTTCCTCTTAATCAAAGAAAGCCTTTCCTCACTTAAAAGATTCACTATATTCCTTGAGGAACTTAAAAGGAACTTGATTCTTTTTTTTAAAAGGTAAAATGAATTGATTCTATTGCCATATTCATGGAACTAATTTACTTGGAGAGTTTAACATACTACGAAATTGATAATTGTGGAGGCAGCAAGAATATATAAAGCCGTTTATGGAGTTCAGAACTTCAGAACTTGGGATCACTAGATATATACAAAAAGAATGATCTAAAAATGGACCCTCTTCATGTGGTTGAACACTTTATGTCCTTCTCTCTGCCCACACACATCAAGCATAGGCCTATTAATCGTCTTGAATCCATATATGAAAACCAAAGAATAAACTAGCTTGAACTGAGGATGAAGCTTGGAGGGACACAAAAACAAGTGGGAAATAGGGAATAAGACATCCACCCATAAAGGATATGGCTAGAAGCACCGAAACAATTTTGACAGTTGATCTGGAACTGCACTATGCATTGTACACCACACAGTGGTGGATAAGGTATAGGAAAGGGATATCAAGCTGTAGTTCCCTTTTCTTTTTCTTTTTTTCTTTTTTAGCCCAAGAAGTCCATAAAACTTCTTTTTTGATTTTACGGCTCCTTTAGTTTTGTTTTAAGAATTTTAGAAAATATTTTTATATATTTTTTAAGACAAAAATTTTAAAAATACTCTCAGCTTAATTTTAAAAAAATATTTATTTTTTAAAACAAAATTATTTTTATTTATTCTAAACTAACCCATATATATATAAATAGAGATAAAACATCCAAACTCGTAGGGACATGCTCACATAGATGAGCCCATTATAGTACTATTTCCATTGAAAAAAGAAAAACCCAATTATAGTACTACTGACACATATACATGGGCCAAGTTTGTTTAATTGGGATGTTATATACTTGATCATTTAGACAAGGATATGTGTCCGTGTATGTGTCTATTGGCATTTAGCTCTAGGGAAATATTGTGTTGAAATATAGTATTTGGGGGTAAATAATCGGTTTTTATGGTCCTTTTTTTTTTTTAAAGGCCTTGATTTTGTAAAATTGGTCAATGATATTTTTCGATTAACTTTAGTTTATTATTGATTAATTTGATAGCTTATCAATGATTAATTTTAGTTTTCCGATCATTAATTAATTTGGTGATAATTTAATATTGATTAAACAATTTTAATTACTAATTAACCAATTTCAAATAATAAATTACTTGTTTATTAGTGACACAAATAAATGATATATCAACTTATGAATGACGAACTATAGTTTATCATTTTCTAACTACTACAAAAACGTTAGTTTTTTGAGAAAAGTTTGGTCCTTTGCCTAAGATAAAAAGTTAATCAATTATTAAAAAAGTTAACAAAACCGGTTATTTGTCTAATTTTTCCTTTAAAAAATATCACTGAAAAAACTATTAAGATATTGTAAAAAAAATTTTGTGCTTCGACCTTTAAAATCGGATTGTAAATGTAGTATTTATCTTGTACCTGTTATTTCTGTGTGTATACACTTGTATACAATTTGTTTTACGCTAGTAATTGTACACAGGAAAACACTCAGGGTAAACATTTGTTTATTGAATTTTCTATTTTTGTATCTTCATTTTTAAAAATTGTTCTAAAAAAACTCAAAAACTTTCTTTTGTTTTCAAAGAACAACATATTTTCCTTGGGATAATATATATTTTTAACAACTGAAACACTTTTTTTCATTCTTTTTTACACACTTTATATCACAAAATCTATTAACACAATAAATTATTATTTAAACAAAAACTTAGATGGTAAACTTTTTGCGTCAAATAATAAATTCAAAGAGTATAAAAAAAATTACTTTTAGCATCCTTCAAAACTATTTTCAAGAAAAACTATTGTCCCTTAGTCTTTACACATGGCAAACTTTTTGCTAATGCCATCTAGAGTCAACACATGTATCACACAAGTTCGCATATTTTATAAGTGCATTTCATGTACGGTCGATAACAAGTCGCCCATCAAAATAAAAAACTCTGGGGGTACCTAAAACAGCATGTAAACGTGTACACGAGTCACACGGACCAGACGCACTACTGACAATGACCAAAGCACATTGAACCATGCCTCCTTGCCCACATCCTTGTCCATAACCCACTTTATCCTCCACTTTTTGGCAAAAGTGAGATCGAACAAAAACTCAGCTGATCCATATGCTTTATTTCTCTGGCTGAAAGAAAAGATATATTATTTGCCAATAGTGGGGCAAAGATTTAAGAAGTGTTCGGAGCTAAATACAAACTAACTTAAAGTATTGTAGCATATAAAAATTTTATATTATAATATATATTTATCTTATATTGTAGCATGTAAAAGTTTAATATTATTTAAATTAAAATTAATGAGTTAAAATTGAAGTAGCCAAATACTTAATGTGCTATATATTTGTGACTTTCTTCATTTTAGCCATGTATGCCGTCTAGAATTGGATAAGTTGAAGGTTCAAATCCTTTCTTGCAAAAAGCTTTTATCTCATCTTTTGACGGTCCCTATCTTTGTTTGTACAAATTTCAGCACTATTAGGTACTTGTAATTTTCAACATCATCACAATCACGATATTGTTCATCCAAAACAAATAAAAATAAATCAATAATATTTAGGTACATTATCCTGTGACGTGGCCAATGATACGCCTAGCTACTTTAGGGCATAACTTTATCATTATATATACGTCCACAAGTACATGTTTTAGGTTGTACATCACTTCCCAGTTATTTCATGAACTTTGAACGTTCTTTTTACTATATCTATTGTTTTTCCTGTATGCTTAAAAGCTTATAGTTTCCTCTTTAATCAATTATGTAATGGCCTCAGATTATGTCATGGATGATTTAGGACTAGAAGTCTCGGAAACTGATGCAGCCCTTCTTCGAGACTTGCTTGAGGAATTGGAGAATGAAGAAACCATGAAGAAAAAAGATGATAATAACGGAAGTAACTGCCTCATGCAAAAGGCAGCGGATGACGACAACAATAGTAAGACTAATGCGTTTGAAGTTGAAGAACAGGCTTTCATAGAGAGGAACGATTTCTGCGTCTACTACTCCGGTTGGGTTGAGACGACGATGGAGAGCACCGGATGCTCGTTGGTGCAGGCGGATGACATGGTGGTTTCGGATTGGTACGGCAGTGATGCCGGTGTTGGGGTGGTGGAATTTGAGTATTGTAACGGCAGTATTGGAGACTATTCGTACTTGTCTAATGAAATGACTTATAGTTGTTTGTGGGGAGAAGATAATTGATTAGTGTATCTTTAATGAAGTGTTATACGTACGAATGGGATATTAGAACTTTATTATTATTATTATCATTATTTTTATTATTTTAGAATGTTGACAATTAGTACTACGTAGTATTCTCATGCCTTTGGCGGTCATATTGGCATGTTCACCTTCTTTTTACGTATGAAAGGTCAAAAAACTGCAAGGGAAACTTGAAAACCCAAAGAAACAGATAAAAATAAAAAATATTTTGTTCAAGTATGTATGTCAATGTGATATTTACACCAGTTTGCATGTTTTTAGCTCAATAGTTTGAAATTTTCAGCTATTTTTGCTAATTAACTAACGGATAAGATGTTCACTTACTGAAGCCTCTTTTAAAGTTAGCTAAAATCAGGCTCACAATTACTTTTTACCCTTTATTTGACACATCTGTTTCAACTTCTCAATTTTAATTGTAAATAGTATAAAACTCTCAATAACTACAATAAAAAATAAAAAAATAACTACAATATAAAACTCTCACATGCTACAATTTTTAAACCTAAAATATATGTTCCAACTGCTTCTCTAAACGGCCTTTTTAACTGCCGCATAAATTGAAACAAAAAATAAAAAGGCTAGAAAATGGGTCTCCAACCCCACATACAAGTTGAAGTCTTCAATTTCTGCGTCTGTCGTTGGAGTATTTGATAATAAGAACAAATTTCAACACAACACCACTAGAAAAAGAAGTACTAATTTCCGATTTGCGAGAAGAGCCCTCCAAACAATAGGGAAGCATCTAATTAAAACTAAACGAAAACAGGCTTATCACATCCTCCTTCAGGTAAGTTTCTAAGACTCGTATTCTTTTGACCCAAAAAGCAGGGTTAATAAGATATATACATTTTTACAATAACTGCATATGACTAACCAAATAGAGTTTAACTCTACTTGCAGAGTTTAAGTTCTGCTAAAGACATAATAGTCGAGGAAACGAATTGGGCAAGGGTATGACGCACTGATTAAGGCGACGAGAAACGTCTGGACACTACTGTTGCAACAAATCATATATTACATCAAATTAATGTAAAAGAATGTATGAATTATTATACAAGAAAATAACATTATGAATAAGGCGTCAATACATAAGACAGTGGGCATCAAATCCATCATAATCTGTCGTTCTAACCGTTATCAACTTGTCAAATAGTAGATTTTCACAAAGTCAGGCTTCTTGTGAACCAACACTAGAGCCGGCAATTTCGGATAGCACGTTTAATACGTTTTAACACGTTTATTTAAATGTACAGTAAGCGTCTCAACACAACACGTTTATAACCCGTTTATAACATATTTGAACTTAAAATAAAAAAATTTCATAATTTTGCAATCCTTGCACCTGAGGTATGCAAGGTTGCACTCACGACGCTAGCCGACTACCCTGCTAAATGAATGTTTGATATCAAATGAGGGCTTCTAATATATTTATTATAGTTTTATGGTTTTAAAACTTCCACTACCAAGAGTCCACGTCGAAAGAAAATGAGAGTCTTTCTCTCATTCTTGTCTATATAAGCCGGTTCCTTTCTTCTCACATGAGTAGATAGCTTCAATATATTAAAGATTAAAAAAAAAATACAGTTTAAACATTCAAAATAATTAAATATTGTTACATTTTAGACACTAATAATGGTCTTTTAGTTTAAAAATTTTTATATAAAACATTTTTATAATAAGTGTTTTTTAATCGTGTCGTGCCATGTTTGTATTTTAAGCACGTTTATTAATCATGTCGTGTTTGTATTTAGTCTAATCATGTCGTGTTATAAACGTGTTGGTACGAACACGACGAACACCAATTGCCAACCCTAACCAACACTAAACTTGGCTAACACTAAACTTGGCTATGAAAAAACCAATGGTGTACAATGCAGATGATGGATCAAACCTTTGAACAAGTTCTCCCTCCCCGGGTCTTAACCATTCCCTGCAAGTGGAAGCGTTGCAGAGATTTTAGATGATAATCTTCTCTCAAAAATTAAAAATAAAAATAAAAAAATAAAACAGATAACGAAACAAAAACAAAAGGCTGGCCTACAATTGCAGCTGCATCAATCGGCAATTAAGAAGTGATCGTCAGACACAAGCCTGCTATATAAGAACCATTATTGTTCCTGAAATACCTTTTGTTGTTATCTATGTTTGAATTCCTGGTGGCACTAATAACTCCCGAAGTAAAAAGAGACATCCAGTCATCTGCTGTTTCGAAAGCATAAAGTGTTGTGCAATAAGCCCTAATCCCTTACTATGGGGAGCAATATAAAAGAAAGATAAATAAAGCATGCATGATTTATAGTGATTAACCTTCAATGTGAAAGTTATGCTTTTTTTTTTTTTTTTGCTACAACAAAAGATTACAAAAGATTCACACAACTCATGCCTCTAAGACTCTCTTTCTCTCTAACCTAAACCCCAAAACCGGCCCCCCAACATAGTGAAACTGTTGGATGTAATTTTCTAGCTAAGTGAAAATTAAATATAAAATAAGTTTTACCATGAAAAACGTTCATTAACTAATCTCACAAGGCAATTGACTTTTTAACCTGCCTCTCAACAGTTCATGATTACAGGTCTCTCAATCTATATAAGTACGCAACCCCTGGAATGATGCATTCCAATTTAAACTCAAGAAAAATGAAGTATTTATAAAAATAAAATAAAATAAAATAAAAAGGTCACATTGTCATACAAATCTAGTCGGTTACTGCTCTATAGTTCTACAATAGAAATCATTTACATAACGTCTTCCTCTCTATGTACTTACAAAGAAAGAAAGAAATTTCAGCTTATTTAACTCATTTTCTCTTTAACTAACGAACTGAAAATGCATATCGTCCTAAAAGGAATTTGTAGAAACCAATACTATAAATTTAAAGAACCATTTCAAATCTTACATGATTCACAATATAAAAAACCTCAAATCTGGAAGGAAAAACAAAGGGATAATAAGCAGTCTAGTCTAATGTTTAGGATCAGCCATCAGAAAACTTACGCAATATATCCATCAGCATATTCAAAGTGGCCAACAAGACCAGGTCCTCCAATTCGCGGATGCTGAAATGAGTTCAAAATTTAAGTCAAATGTTAAAAAATTAAAATTGAAGATAACCAATAGGCAACTTAAGAAAAATGTTATTCCTTGGTAAACAGTCTTAACCAAAGTCAAACTCCCAATAAATCTTCGACAAGCACATCCTCAAAGCTCTACCATGTTGGGTTCTGTTTCCATTGGCCCTTTTCAATCTATCAACTTCAATCAACTTAGTTATTTAATTCTTTTTTAATACGAAAATTCAATCAATCTAGTGTAATTGATAACCAAAGAAGAAAGTCAAGAAACTATCACTTTGTAATTACTACACTTCTGAAAAATGAAACGTAAGCAGTACCAAATATATATTAATATTAATGATACAATAAATAGTGTTTTTTTTAATGGAAATAATGTGTATGTTTGTGCACTTGCCAACACACATTACGTAACAAATGCTTCAAACTTGAGTATTGTTTCAGGCAATGGATTCAACCTTTTTTTTTTTTTTCCTTTCAAACCGAGACTTGGACTTAAAACTTTCGACATCAATATTAAGGGTGGGTATAGAGTTTCTGCTAAGGCAAAACCTGCAACCACAGGCAATGTAGTTACCTACAGCCATTTATAAACTTAAAGTTAAGGATCTAACCTGTGGTGCCAATGAAAGGAACTTGTATGTATCCGAAGCATAGCGAAGCAGCGCTTCATTCTCACCAGGATTTATTGTACATCTAGCAAACAAAAAAAATGGCACAAGAAATTTAGACAACGGTAATATAATACACCTTTGAACCAAAAAAAGGAGAAAAGACAACCAGAAAAGGGAACAAAATATTTGGTCCGCTTAATCATAAAAAACAGATGAATTGCAATGAGCCAAACAGGCTTAAGATTGGCAATTTCTCGTTTCACATAATTTTGTTAAAAACCAGCATTGCAAAATAAAAGTAAAAAGACAGATAGCTTAACATAAATATAAAATTGAAAATAAAAGACAAACAATTTGATGCACTTATACCAAGTTAAAGCAAACTTCCATTAATTCATCCAATCAACAAGTTGAGAATATCATAATCAAGAAAAAGTCACAAGTACTAACGTTGAATAGACAATAACTCCACCCAGTCGAACTAACTGAACAGCCTGATCAAACACTCTCCTTTGATACTTTGCGTGGTATCTCAAGGACTCAATTCTTTCCTATCAAATAAAAGTAAAAAAAAAAATAATCAGGAATAGTTTCTTCCAACAAGAGTTAATTGGTCATAAAAAGGAAAAAAAATGGGTAAAGCAATACGCTGAGAGGACATCATCCAAATTAAATTAAAGTAATCAGGATTACTTTCTTCCAACAAGGGTTAATTGGCTAAATATATATATATATATATATATATATATATATATATATTGTTAAAGCAACATGCTCAGAAGACATTATCCAAATTAAAAATATGCATCAAACAGATTGTTCTCTTTCAGAAAACCAAATAGAGATTTAACTGGATCATATTACCTCTCCAGCAAATAGTCGACGTCTTAAACCCAGGGCAGAACAGGGAGCATCAAGAAGAACACGATCGAAGCTGTTGGGAGCAAAGCCTTTTGAATTCTTGACCCTATAACCTAAGCACTGATTTTTTCCACCCCCATTCTGCTTTCTTTGCAGATTCTTCCAGGTGTCAGCTTTGTTAACGTAAGTTCTCTCATTCACTTATTCATTGCCAACTAAAACAGTGAGCTAATTAGATTTTATACTTTTTGAAGATCAAAAGATTATGTACTGTTTTGCATTACTTTGGACGTTGAAATGCAAACAGAAAACCAACAAAAAAAAATCGCTCATATCAAATTCACCTACCATTTTTGTTCAAAGTCTCATCGGCGTTCAATCCTACCAAAGTAATTGGTCATTTTTTCTCCACCACTGCATCCAAACTTTGTGCTGTTACATCATGATTATCCTTGCTTCAGGCTAGATCAGTCATATCATCACCTTCATTCCTTCAACGGACAGATTTTAGAGCATCTAATTTATATGTTGTTATACAACTCAGGCCCATTTCCGCAGCCAATTTTTGAATATTCAACACCTATAAGCACACAGCATTCAAAAGATACAAGAACATAACTCTTGCAGTGACCAAAAAAAAAATAAAAATAAAATAAAAAAGAATATAAACTATTGAACTTTAGTATCCTAGGCAACATGCAACCAATGACATTTTGACACGACAACATTTATAAAAAGAATGCAAAATAAAGGAATGCAAGTATCTATTCATGAAAAAAAAGAAGCAAGAAGGAAGTATCTCCCATTAATTAAGGACAAAGAGTTGTGCATCACCACCACTGTTTAGGCAACAAGGGTTTTGCAAATAAACAATACCAGAATCGTAAAAAAGGAGCAGAACAGGAAAACACTTTCTCAAATTACTTCATAACTTAGTGGTGTCACCTTATTGTGAGATCTATCAGCTGCAACAAATTGTCCTTCATCTTTCATAAGTATTGCAATAGCAATTGTTTTCCCTCCCGGTGCTGCACACATGTCCAAAATATCCGCTCACCTTTTTTAGGATCTAGAACATCAGAGCAAATGAATAAATGAAGACCATAGTAAGAGAAAATTCCATTGTTATATCAAATGCATGCTAAGAAAACAAAATCTGACGATAATAGAACAGCGTCGATAAAGAGAAAAGTATACCTATAGATAATACTGCTGCACTTTGAATTCCACATAAAAGTGAGAAAAAAATATTACAGATAAAGTTACTTCCTCTAACACACATGCACATGCAAACGCACATGCAATTGAAGAAAAAAATCTATAGATAATACTGCTGCTTTGAATACCACATAGAAGTGAGAAAAAAATATTATAGATGAGGTTACTGTCTCTAACACACATGCGCGTGCGCACACAACTTCTGAAATGCGAACATCTCTAGAAAACAACATAGCAAAATCACTTTAGCTCAGAGGTACCTAGTGCATGAGCAGCAACAATGCTTGGCAAATTTTGAAGAAATATTTCCCCATCAAGCACATCTGAGAGCCAAAACAGAAAATTATGAGAGTTATTCAAACACTTTAAATTGCGTCCAAAACTGTAATGCACGACAAGCCACAATGTCATGAATGAATCATCAAATATACCAAGAAATGAAGCGAGTTTAAACACTTGATTGCACATATCCACCGCAAGTCCTTCTGAAGCATGGAAGATTCCAGACCTTGACAACATTGTTTTTCCTTGGCCAATATAGAGGCCTCTTCGTTCAGAATAATATGGATCTGCACTATCAAAACAGAAAAATCTGTTGACAAAAGTTGGGCAGAAAGATACTATATTGAAAGAAATTTTTTTAGGAAAGGACAGTGTATGAGCTCCACCAAGTAAATGAAATTCCTACCTGTCTGCAAACCCTGCACAATGGTCCCTCGTGTTAAACCCACGGCCCATCCACCATCAACGCTAGGCTGCTCAACAGCAACTGAAACTGCAACCACATTGCGTCTCTCAACATGAGCGTTGCAAGCCATTACTCTGGGAATATAGACCTACAAGTTAATAATTTTTAGGAAACAGAAGAAAGAGGCTCCATATGTCATTTATTCCCAAAGCATACAGTCTCATTCTGAAGCAACAATGATTATTAGATAAGAATGACGCAATCCCTTCATCAACAATTAACCAAAAACATGACAATTATATCAAGCCAGAAGTCTCAAGGATTTCACGTTCAACAGAATCTGACCTGAGCACCTTGAAGAACAGCCTCGGCACATTTACAGCTCACAATGACCTCCTTGGGAGGCTTGCAATCCGCAAAGCCATAACCAATTGAGTGTGGTCCTGAACCCCTGACAAACAGAACATAGTCTAACCCTGGAAATTGACACTTCGAAATAGGACCACTTTCAAAGCTTCCATTGAACGTATTAATGACTCCATTGAACATATTAATGACATCTTCAACTGATCCTGAGGCTGCCTTACAACATTCATCCAAATTATGGGGTTCCTTAGCTTCATTCAAAGAAACTACTATTGCCATTGCCCCTATCGGAATTGCCATTGCAATCACTACCATATTAAGCCTCCTTTTCTTTGAGAATTGCCAATAACTTCTCGATAGCAGCATCGGTCGAGGACTTGAGAGAGTTCACACGACTACAAGAGTAGCAAGATGGGCGCCTAATCGAATCAAAAGTTGTATTGCAACAAAAACTTCAATAAGATTCCATACACCACTGATAATTATTACTAACATTGCAGTAAATGTACCAAATTCCTTTGTGCTTTGATACATGACAGATACTTTATGCCTACTACAAAAAAAGTACTTTACACTTTCAGGCAATTCTTAAACTTTAGTAATACATCTAAGCTATATATCTGAGCATTAATTAAAGATCATAAAAATAAAGGAGCAAAATAACAATGCGATAATCGGTTTTATTAAAAGGAAAAACTAACTAACATGATTGAGAATCAATTAAAGCTTAGTACCAAAGGACTAATCTTTTAGTCTCTAGTCACCTAAAAAGTTACTCCTATAAACAGTGAATCTTTTCCCTTTCCTTGATTTTCTCGGTTACCAAACGGATCGTAAACCAGGAAAATAAATTGCGCGAAAGAGGAATTAGCAGACTTACGTTAATGCTTTAGAGATGCGCGCGAAATTATGAGGTCCATAAGCTTTGGAAAAGTAGTCTTCGACCTGAGAATTCCATCGCAGAAGCGGTTCGTAACAGTACCTCTGAGATACGTCCTCCATAACCGGACGGAGCTTTCGATCGGAGAAAAAAGAAGCTGCTGCGAGTGGCTCTGAGCAAGTCCCTCGCTTTTTTCATTCAAAGAGGGCTTGTTTTCCTGTACACAAGCACACGAAACAGACTTCAGTTTTTTGTGGAAAGCCTGAGAGTACAGAGCGGAGTCCAACAACGCTCTTTCTGAACAATTAGCCCAAGCCCACTTGTGTTGGCTAACGAGAAACAACCAAGCCCCTTGAAAATGAAAGGGAAATTGTGATAAGTAGGTTAATTTTAAATTAATTGTTTCCCAACTTTATCCTTTTATATGGCTTTGATTTTTAAAAATGATTCTTTGAGAAAAATTTTTTTAGTCAATGACCTCTTTTTTTTTTTTGTTAAGCTTTTGACACTAAAAAAAGGTTTTTTAGCATCAAAATGGCTCCAGTTTTTTTTTTATCCTGTTGAGATTTCTTACCTTGTTACAGTTATTTTCTTTATCTTTTTGAAAAAACTGAGACAGTTTACCTGTTCAAAAAAATATGTTTTTTTGGTGCTAACAAAAAGAGATCATTTACCCAATTAAAAAATTTTTTTTGGTCATTTTCTCAAATTATTCTTTTTTCTTTTCTTTTCTCTTCTTTTTTTTAACTCTCTTCGTTCTCAATTCCCCTCTCCGTCGACGGATCTCATCTCTTCTCTCTCTCATTGATCCTTCTTTCTCCATCGATCTCTATTTTTTTGTTTAGAAATTTCACACAATTAAAAGCTTCACTCTGATTTTCCGACGACACGATGACAACTCATGTAGTGAACCTCAACAGCGACCAGTGCATATTACAATGGCAATTCGTCATTATCGTCCAAACTTCAATGTCACAGCTGCCCAACCTCACGTCAGCGTCGAACGACGATTTACATCACCAAAGATGCCAATTGTCTTTTCAAACTTTGACTATAGGTGAAGAAAATAAAAATAGAGAAATAAATATATTGATCGAATCTGAGTTATAGAGACTAGGAGTGACTTAGAAGCCTCATTTGTTCAAGTCTTGAGAGGGTGGAGGTTTTATTGGAAACTATGAGGCGTACGGTGGCATTGGTGCAACACATTGAAGAGTTGAGAGAAACTATGGATGCTCCAAGCGCAAGCATGGAACATTGCCACCTTGACGCGCCTACACTAAGCGAGAAGCAAGTGGAGATATTTCAAGAAGCCAATCACATGGTGAGTAATAAGGTGTGGTTTGATGACAATTGTTGTGAAACTTTTGCGAAACTTTCGTCAAATTCAAGCCCCAAGAAGAAATAACGCCTCAACATGATGTTCGAGAATCTTTTGAAAATGTTTTGCTCAAGCCTTGGTTAAGTTGGACTTCACCATGACTAACATCGGATTACACTTGCTAAATCAAGAGATATCCATCCACACACGCACTAAGTGCATGGTTTGCTGCTCACGCTGGGCTTGGTTGGCCAAACCCTTGGGGCGCACCTCTGCATGGCCTTGGGTGCATGCGACTTACAGCATTAGGCTTAGCCGACCCTAGTCCAGAAGGAGAAAATACTTTGGTTAGAGAATCACCATCGAAGAAAAAAAAAAAAAAAAAAAACCTCATTACTTTTACCTTGGCAAAAGTTTGGGATTTGGATCTTGTAATTAGCCATTTTAAAAAATAGAAATAGATTTTTTACTTTTTTGCTTGTGGATTACCCTGAACACTACTAAGATTTTCAAGTCAAACATTTAAGGAGTTAATTACATAGTTGTACCTTTAAAAAAAACCTAAATAAAACATCAAATTTCAAAAAAAAAAAGTTTGTAAGTTTGTGACTTTTTAAATTTTAAAATAATTTTTAAATTTTTTTCTCAAGAAAAAACATATATTTCATAAACAAATTAGATTTAATTAAGGGTATTTTTATCTTATCCCTATGTTTGTTTGGTCAAAAAAATCTACATGAGATAAAATTGAAATAAGTTTTTAAATTCAAAGGATATATTTGTAGTTTCTAAAAATAAAGGAGCAAACTGAGAAATAATAAAAACTTGAAGGTATAGTAATGTAATTAACCCAACATTTAAGCATAATAACTGTTGATGCTTACCAGTGAGTGGCGGCGAGTCAACATTACGTGCGGCTAGGCATGGCGCCCGGACGGCTCTTTCCTGCTCGTCTCGACCGGCTTAGACATACCTACAACAAGAGGAGAGACGCTTCGAAGGTAAAGGGGGAACATCGACGTGGTGCTAGACAAGGGCTCTCCGATGCTCAAGGCAGGCGCTACTCAGAAGAGAACGGGGAGCTAATTAGTTGGGAAGGAGCACATTGGCCTCGAGCTACAGTAAATGCACTCTATTTATAGGCTATCACTTGAACTGGGTGTTAGATGGGTTTTACCCATAACCTGTATGTCACATCAAGGCCTGCCAGAAGATAGGTGACATGTGTCATGGCCCTCGCCGGTGGATTGGCCTCCATTTGATGGTGGAAATACAGCCACTTATTGGCTTCCTATGGTGAGTGGCTGTCTATTTGCAAGCTCTAACAATTCAACCCAAGCACGTGTCTTACCCAAGGAGGCGATAACTTGCACCGCGGCAAGCAGGGGCCTTATAGAACACCTTGGGAGAACAAGCCGAGCTCCAAGGGGTAAAGATTGCCTTCTCGGTTATATCTGCTAAGCATGGTTACGAGTCTACCGAGGAAGTGCACCTTGAGGACGACACCTAGCACACCCCCAAAGTAGCCACTTAGTGCACCTAGTTGGTGCTCAGACAAGTGGACTATGCTGAGTGGGTGTGGTCGGCTTAGGTTAGCCTTCGGGCGGTTCACCAGGGCGACAAGAGTTGAAGAGCCACACAGTCAAGTTGGGTGGGACACGCGTCAGCACGCAATTGGGTGTTTCCCTAACAAGTGTAATCATTATGCCTCTTCGATTTCTGTGCCTGAGTTTCGCACCTGAGTTCCTCCTACAAATAGGAGTTAACCTCCCGTTATGCCAGTGTGTAAACACAACCAGACTTTGGGATTTTTGAGTTTTAGCTGCCGAACTGTAGGTCGTAACCTGAGAACTTAAGACTTTATTCCGAGCTCCCACAAACCAAGCATGTAATTTTCCCAAATAGAACATCTAAAAATAAGCGACCTTAGTGACTCCCAAAACTATAAATATTTCCTGGTCGGATAGTAGCACTGAAACTGATCAATCGATGACCGAGGAAATCAACGTCGAGGAAGTTTAGCCCGAGCATGACGGCGTAGTCCAACTGACTGAAATACTAAGTCTTAGTGCTAAGACTGTACCCAAGCAAGAGTTCCTTGATATGATAGACGGGAGGCGAACAGTTAGGCTGTGTAGGGGTGAGGACCCGTACATCAAGGCAGCCACCGCAGCACGTATCGAGTTATAGCTGGGAAAGTGCTAGCTTGGTGGCAGCTTCCAATGTGCCGAGTATCTTAGGCTAGGGAGCTAGGGCTTTCGCCCCTATTATAGGCTGAATAACCGTCAACGTCTCTATCGAGGACCGACCAGCCAAGGATGAAGAACTAGAAGACGAGGCCGCCGAGGACAAGGAAGCCAAGGAAAGGCTAGTTGCCACCACAGTCCGGGTATGATAGCATATAAGAGCTCCTGGCCTGGCTAGACCTCTACAATTTGGTACACCTGGCACTAACGCCAGGCTAACTTGAAGCATATGTCGAGAATATCATATCCTGAAGGAGTCGACCTTATTTTGCTCAGGGAGGGAGACTCGTCGCTGAATCAGCCCGAAGGCCACATCACACTATACATCGAATTCTTTCAGGTCAAGCTTTGACTGCCTTTTCATCTCTTCCTCCGCCAGACATTAAACGTTTAAATGTGTGCCTTGTTCAGCTGAATCCGAACTGCTATCGTTCCATGATTAGGATGTATATCCTCTACAGGTATTACTGGGCAACCAAGATGCCGTGGGAAGCCTTCAAGCAAGTGTACAAAATGAAGAGGCTTTCTCAATAGTCGAGATGGTACTACTTTACTAGGTTTAAGAAGGATTTTATTTTGGACAACCTCGACTCGAAAGCTTTGGAAGTTTGAGTGGTTCTTCATCGGGTACATTTCTTGGGCCTATGAGGTAGTACCCAAAGACTAGTAAGCCCCGAGGAGGTTCAAGTAGGGGCATGTCTGGTCGAAGAGGCTGTGGGCACTGAGCGAGGTTATTGCAGTAGCGGAGGATTTATACACGAAGCTTGAGTCTACTAGGCAGTAGTCCTTCCTGCTTTGGAGGACCAACCTCACCCACTATGACTGGTCTAAGGGGTCTAACTTAATAAACCCTCGCTAGATCCCACCTGCCCAATTGGTTGGGCAGGTGACAGTCACTAGGCCTAGTGTCTTGGACATCTTGGGGCCGGGCACCAGCCGATCCGGGTAGTTGACGAGGGAGCCATTAACATCCAGTTTCGCGGATTCTTTAGGTGGTTCCCTTGGCTTGGGGCCGCCTGTTGCCAACGAGGACCTTGTGGACGTCGCATCTATACCTGTCGCGTTAGCTCCGGATCATGGGTAAGCCCTGAGTTTCTTTCTTCTCTTATCTTTTTCCTTTCCTCTTTTTTTTTTTTTTTAATTTTGTCGAGCTTGCCTTGACTTGGTGATTTCTTCTTGCAGATATGTCTTCACAACATATGTATAGGCAAGAAAAGCAGAGGCTAATGGAGAACCTCTGTCGTTCAAAAGGGAAAGTGGTCGCAGGGTTGACAAAGAAGAGGACCCCGAGGACCGAGGGTCCCCAAACAGCCACCTGTACAATCGCCGCTAACTAGATCAGGCAAATCAACCAATCGAGACCATCTGCCCACTGTAGTTACAATTGCACCACCACCACCATCTGAGACCCCTAGGAGGCGCCCCTCTATATGACACTTGATGGTTGAGGCCATCGACAACGCCGTGCCCGGAGAGGAATTCTTTAAGCAAGTGTAACACCCTGAACTTAATTAAGTATAATTAGTGTATTAAATAGTGAATTAGTGTACCATAATATAATTTGAACTTAACTATTTTGTGATATTTCCAAATTAACTTTACTTACAAATATTTTTAAATCACTTTTAATTATTTTTATATATATGTGTTATTTTGAAATTTGAAAACAAAGCAATCTGTCAAATACCTGATATGTCCATGTATGGGACATGGTTTTATAGTTGAGAAACCACTCTCATTTTTTCTCTATTTATTTCCTTCCATCTCCTCCTCTTTCCTCACTCTCTCTTAGCCATTCTCTGTCACGTTCTCTCTCTCTCTTCACGTTCTCTCTCTCTCTTTGTTTTCAAAAAAACTTGAGCTCAAGCCTTGATCTTTAGCTGGATTGGAAGGTTAGGAGCAAGATTGAGCCTCGACAAACTCGACTTCAAACTCAAATTTGAGGTTAGTTACTTTATTTTTCAAATTTCAAACTTTTGTTCAATTTTTTAATTTTCTTTGAATGTTGAAAATCTGAGTTTCATGAGTTTAGAAAACCTTCGATCTAGATTAGTGAAACCCTTAAAAACATGAATTTAACATTGATTGAACAAAAATCAAGCTAAATCAAGTTTTTCTATTTTTCTCTATTTCTGGGTTTATTTGAAAATCTCTATGTAAAACTTGTTTAAAAGTGTTTGAAAGTGTTCTATTACATTTTTCTATCATCTATGAAGATTACCTATGCTTGAGAATTGAGAAAATAGGTTTATAATGAAATTTTGGATTTGGGGAGACCGAGACTCGAAGCATCAAGTCCCTAGATTTTTCTAGTTTGGTAGGCTGATCTTAAACATCGACAGGCCGGACTCATGAGTTTGGCGTGCCGGATTCATACTATCGGCAGGCCTAACCTAGGAAAGTTTGATAGGCCAGTCCAACATGGTCGCTAGGTTGAATTGTGTAGTTCAGCAAGCAAGACTAGGGAGTTCGACAAGCTGACCGGCCATAGGAAAAATGACATTTTTTCACCTGTTTTTACTGTTTTAAACCTAGATTGAGAGTTTGAACCCTTATAATATGATTTTATGGACATAAATAGCACACTAAGATACCATGAGATAATAGAGTATTGTAGAGTACTCTAAGTTAGATACTGATAAAGCTTAGTTTACTTTTAAGGTTGATTGTGGTTCCGTGGAACTAACGTATAGCGGGTCGAAATCGTAGTCCTGAGTCACAATGCAGAGTATCGAGGTAAGACTTCTACCCTTTCTTTGGTAGCCAAGTTTTAAGTGGTTTTGGCCTTAAAGAATTCTCTCAAAATGTTTTCAGCAAATGACAAAATGTTTTAAATATTTCCAAAAGAGGGCCTTGGCCTCAAAAAGATTGATTGCCAATGCTTTCTTTCAAATTAATTTTAAGGAATGATTAGAATGAACTCCTTAGTATTTTTCATTTCTTGCTAAAGTATGAAGGATTATGATGAATCAAATAATGAACGTAATAAGAATATTTGGTAAAATGGAACATAATAATGATAAGACATCGGACGTGTCAATTAGTATCGTCCAGAATGATAAAATAGAGCATTATGCCATACACAGAGATCGGGTCATGGGAAGCGCAACCTTGGGGGTAGGTCTTGAAACCCAGCTGGCCACTTCAGTAGTGATTTATATGGCTTTGCCAAAAACATGATAATGAGGTCGTCTATGGAGGAATAAATGACTAAACGATATGAATAAATTTAATGAGTTTCAATTAGCTAGTTGTTTATTTATTTATCTTGTTTATAGCTTTTGATAAAAAATGGAATTATCTGTTTAAATTAAATGTTGTCAAAAGCTTAGTCCTACTAAGCCTTCCTCTTACCTTTTCTTTTTTTATTTTTAAAATCTTTTCCTGTAGGTGGATTGCAGCTTAGGACCAACTAGGAAAAACACAAGGCCAACCAGTAAGTCATAGGAATTCTGTTTAGGTTATTTCCTTGCTTAAATCAAGGCATATATCATTTAAATTTCATCTCTCATATTAGATTGTGATTGAAATATTTTATTGTTGATACTTTATGCGTGCACTAGAGTGGGTTTGGTGGGGCCCAGTTTAGGTTTATTTGTCTTTATTATTTTATTTTCATGATTAATTGTTTTAAAACAACTATAATTGCTTTGAAGAGTTTTTAAACTATCATGTTTTTTAAAATAACCCAAAACGTTTAATTGGTGATTTTCTTCAAAAATTTTGGTTTAATTAACTTAATTAATCCTCTACGTCATTACCCGTACTTCGGGGTGTAACAGTAAGCCCGAGTAGAAACGTTCTCGGTCTGCTTCCAGTCTGCCTTCCGATTATCCGTCAAGGTACGTTGGATCCACGCCTCGAGGTTCTTTTCACTTGTAATATTTTCCCAATATTTTCTTGGTTGACCTTTTCTTTTTGCAGGCCTATGCATACATGAAGATGGCAAACTTCATCGTCGAGCGCACCTACTGCCTCGAGCAGCGGAAGGCCGAGAAGGCTGACAAGGAAAAGGATGAGGCGGATAAGGCGCTTGAAGCAAAGGACACCGAGCTCAACTAGGCAAAGGCCAATGCTATCCAGGCTGAGGACTAGCCAATGAGGGCTCGGGAAGGGCTAGTCAGGTGCAAGCCGATGCTGACCAGGCAAGGCAGACCTACAAGCCACTAGGGAGGAGCACGAGCTCTTCTTGATGGAAGAGCTACCCGACAAGCTAGCCCAAATAGTAGAGGACTTTAAGACATCTACAAAGTACGCGGACAACTACTACCTTTGGATGAAGGACCTGTAAGAGTACCTTCTAGAGAAACATCCCGAGGCTGTTGCTCTGAACTGGTCCTTAGTGGTCGAGAAGGAGGCAGGTGAGGAAAGGGAACAGGTTGGCCAGGACGAGGTGGTGGACCTAGACACCAAGGATGGGAATAGCGAGGATGGTAATACTGAGGATAGGGCCCAGGCATAAATTTTGTATTGTAATTCTCTACTATTCAAGTTTGGGAGGTGCCCGGTTAATTGTACCTCCCGAAGACAATTGAGTAATTTTGTTGTTATTTTTAATGAAATTTTAATTTCATTTTCCCAAGTTCAATGCTCCTCGGAAACAAAACTGTTAATTTCTTTTTTTCCAAGTTCAACATTCCTCAAAAATGAAACTTTTAATTTCATTTTCATAATTTTTTTTTTGGGCCGATTAGGGAAGATCCACTTCTTAGCCCAGGTTAACTATTATGGAATGAAGTACCCAATAGTCCCCTTAGACTTGTTTAAGCTCATTTGAACTTTTACAAGTCTAATTGTGGTCAGGAGTTAGTTTCCTAAGAGTTGTCGCCGTGTCAGGGTAACTCTTGGTTGGGTCGTCCACTTTGCAATGGACTAATGCACTGGTGTTTCAAGTCCACTAGTGGTTGGGGTTGTGCTGACAAGCCCCTAGTTTGGTTATCTAGGATGATCTCCCTCTAAGGAGTTTCGGTCCGGTCCCCTAGATGGGAGTTAGGGTGGCCTTTCCTTTTTGAGAGTTATGGCCTTTTGTATGAATTGCTCGAAAGAATTCTTTTAAAGTGGATATTTTCATTAGCATCTCTTTTATACATTTCAGTTCTACTTAGCATACCTTTTAGTTACAAAAGAATGAAGCCAGAGGTTAAAAAAGGAATTTTCTAATAATAAAACTTCTTCAAGTGCTTAACATTCTAGGGGTGGCTGAGCACATTCCCTTCCATGTCTGCTATCTTGTATGTGCCTAGCCATATACTGCTGATCACTTTGAATGGGCCATCCTATTTTGGTCCGAATAACTCGAGCCCAGGTTGCTGAATGATAACTTTTTTAAGTATTAAGTCGCCAACTTTAAAACTTCTCGGTTGAACCCGCTTGTTGTAGTACTGAGCAATAACCTAGTTTCGAGCCTCGATGTAAATTATCGACCAATCCTTCTTCTCCTCCAATAGGTTGAGCTCGAACATCATAAGTTTCAGCATTTTGTGGCTCATCATATGTTCAATTCTAAAGCTCGGCAAGCCAATCTTTGTTGGGATGATAGTTTCGGCCTCATAGATGAGGGAGAATGAGGTCTCCCTTATGGCAGTCCAAGCCGTTTTTTTGTATGCCTAGAGTACCTTTGGGAGCTTGTCGATCCACATGCCTTTGAGGTCCTCTGGTTTTTTCTTCAGGTTGTCCGTGATTGTTTTGTTACCCGCTTCAACCTACTCGATGCTTTGAGGGTAGCTGGGCAAGGAGAAAACTTTTACTTAACAATTCAAATTGCTTAGTGTTGTCAGTAACTATGATATGCAAAATTCCAAACTAACAAATGATGTTCTTCCATATGAAGTTGGTGCACTTGGTCTCGATCATGTTGGTGCAAGGTTCGACCTCTACCTATTTAGCAAGGTTGTCTATGGCCACTATACAATACTTGAATTGTGACAAGGGTTGGGGGAGAGGTCCGATTAGGTTAATAGCCCATTTAGCAAAAGGTCAAGAGGATTTGACGAAACTGAGCGGCTCGGCTTGGTATCCGACTGCCTGCGCAAACTACTGGCATTTGAGGCATTTTCGCGTAAATTCTTTGTAGTTTTGCTCCATGGTCAGCCAATAGTATCCTTGACGGAGACACTTCTAGGCTAGGGAATGCCCCCTACACACTGTCCCTTGTTGATTTCTTTTATTAGGTACCGAACTTCCCTAGGCCCAACACATCTCAAGCAAAGGGTAGTGTAACCACTTCTACAAAGTTTTTCCTTAATCATAGAATATTAGGCCGAGTTGTTATGAATATGTTGTGTAATTCACCTGTGGTCAGGTATCGGATGATCGGGTCCATCCAAGTTCTTTCTTGCTCTTTAACTACACTAGCCACTTCTTTGGCAATACTTGGCTCGACTAATCTTTCAATAGGGACCGACGTCAGCTTGCTGCTGCCTAATCCTGATGCCAACTGAGCAAGAGCTTCAGCACTAAAGTTCGCAGATCTCAGAATTTGGATGAAAGAATAGGCTTTGAACTGCCCCAACAATGCCTAAACCTCTATTAAATATGCAGTCATGGATTCTGTTTGGGCTTAGGAATTTGCAGTTTTGGTTAAAAGTATATAGGCACACACACAAAAACAAAAGTAGAATATATTTGAGAAAAAAATTAGTGTAAAAAGTAGCAGAAATTTGCTTAGAAAGTATATATGAGAAATAAGTACTCGAGAAGTCACAAAAAAAATGCTTAAGTAAAACATATGTGAGAAAAATTATTTTAGTAGGCAATTAAAAAAATATTCATGCTTGATATATTAATATGTTAAAGGGTAATAGAACATTTTTTTGGAGTAATTTCAATAGGGAAAATTTAAAATATATATATATATATATTTATAATTAAATAGTAATTGAGATGGCCGTTGGAAATAAAAAAGTTTAAATAGGGTCACATTTGAAAAAAAATTATTTTAAGTTTGAAAACTAGGAAAGAAAATATTTCAAAAAGACTATAAGAAAGAAAATTAAATATTGAAACCACGACTTTATCTTCCTTTGGGTTATAGAAATAACCCCCTTTAGTCCCTTTTGGATATCCTACAAACACATAAACTTCTAAACGTGCTTCTAACTTATTTGCTTCCTTAAACAGGACATGAACCGGACATCCCCATATGTAAATATGGTTTAAGGATGTCCTTTTCCTTGTCCATAACTTGTAAGGGGTTTTAGGAACCGATTTTAAGGGCACATTGTTCAAAAGATAACATGTGGTTTATAGTGCATATCCCTAAAAGGATAAAGGCAATGATGAATAACTCATCATAGACCTAACCATGTCTGACAAAGTCCTATTTCTTCTCTCAGCCACGTTATTCTGCTGTGGTGTGCCCGGCACAATCAAATGGGATGAAATCACATTCTCTAATAAATGTCCTAAGAACTCATTAGAAAGTTATTCTCCACCTCAATCGAAAAGAAGTACCTTTATGGGTCCACCCAATTGCGTTTCTACTTCAGCCCAAAATTCCCTAAACTTGTCATAAGTTTCACTTTTGTGGTTCATTAAGTACACATACCAATACCTTGAGTAATCATCAATAAAAGTGACGAAGCACTCATACCCTTCTCGTGCTAGGATGTTCATAGGTCCACAAACATCACTATACACAAGTTCTAGAACTCCTTCGGCCCTATTGCCCTTAGACTAAAATGGTCTTTTGGTCATTTTATCTCTAAACAAGATTCACATTGTGGTATAGATTCCACCTTTAAGTGACTTAAAGGTCTATCCCTTATCAACCTTTGAATTCTATTCAAGTTAATATGACCTAGTCGTAAGTGCCAAAGATAGGTCTTATTAAAGTGAGAAGTTTTAAGTCTCTTAGAGTTATTATCATTAACCTCAGTGTTCAGCAGTAAATCCATCTTAGGTTTGATAAAATATAGGTTATTTTACATCCATCCATTACAGATAAAAGATTTATTTTTACCACGACTTTATTATTAAAAGAAACTACATAAGAGTCTTTAAATAAACAAGCTACAGAAATTAAATTTCTTTTTAATTTAGGAACATAAAAGCAATATCGCAAAATAAACTCCTATAATTATCAAAGTAAAGATGGACGTCTCCCACTGCTTCAGCAAACACTAAGGATCTATCGTCCATCCGAAGCGTGAATTCTTCATGTTATAGACTCCTCGTTTCTTTAAACCCTTATAGAGAAACACAAACATAATTAGTTGCCCTGAAATCTATGACCCAAGTGTCACTGGATTCCTTAACCAAACAAGTTTCAATAACCAGATGATCACACCTACCTCTTTGGGAAAGGAAGTCCTTGTAATTCTTCTTTATGTGCCTGACCTTCCTCTAGAAAAAGTACTTAAGCTTTTTCGAGTTCTTCTTTTTCTTCTTCTTATTCTTGCTGTTCGCAGGATTAGAAGATTTTCCATTCTTAGCCCATTGCTTCTTTCCATTCCTAGGGTTGGGGCTGAAACCAAAGGTAGTTGCCAAGTTGGCCCCACCACCAGTAGGAGTTTCTTGATCAAATTTTTGAACTCCTGTAACTGCTTCATTAACTCAGTCAAGGTCATATTCTTTCTGTTACTTAAATTAAATGAAGCTCTAAAAGGGATAAAATCCTTAGATAGAGTCTCAAAGACCATAGTCATCTATGTATCAACATCAATGTCAGCTCATTGGTTTAAGCTCCAGCGAGGTAACCCATGACCAATATCATATGCTTCTTCACAGGAGTCCTCGGTCTTTATTTATAGTTTAGAAGTTTCTAAAGCGCCTCTTACCCTTTTGTTAGGGCCTAGCCTCCAAACATGTCCTCAAGATTATCCAAGAGATGCTTTGTAGTCTCATAATCTTCATGTTGAGCCTACAACATGTTATTCATGCTGGCCATAACATAACAACAAGCCTGATCGTTAGCATCTTTCCAGCGATATGCTTGGATTTGTTCATTAGTGGAATCTCCCATATGCTCGGGAGGATACAAAGTTGTTAGCACAAATTTCAGTTTCTTTAAGGACAGGATGATACTCAGGTTCCATTTTCAATCATTATAATTCTCACCGATTAATTGGTTTTTGTCAAGTATTGTTGATAAAGCGTTTTTAGACATTTTTAATCTACAATAAAGAATCATATACCAAATATAAGTAAACATACCATAATAATTTAGTAAGATAACACAATCATGTAAAACATATAGTGTGGTTATGTGTCAAAACCTTGAAAATATCACAACCTTACAACAATAATTCCCAACTCAGAATTCAACAAGTTGCCTAGGAGAGACTTACCAAATTCAATTAGGAACAAGATCCCTTCTTGATTAATATATGCGATCCAGGACCCGTATGATTCAGTATATATTAATAATCGTTTCTTTGGCCATTACTTTTATTAATAGAGCTTCTAGGAAAGGTTAATAATAAAATTAACATGAGTGTATAACTATCGTTTCAATATTTTATCCATGATTTATAATTACCATCTAGGTGTGTGCAATGATAAATCATACTAAAATACCTTATCCTCTCAAAAATCCAACCTAGTACATGATGAAGTCCTTTCCTATGGGTTAGAACCACTATGTGCTACCTATGAACCAAGGGTGGAGGTTGTAAGTCCTTTCTTCGAAAACCTTCTCCCACTCTTTTGAAATTAAGGTTTTATTTTAAGAACATGCATGATTTTACATGACATGTTATCAACATACATAGTAAATCATATTATAATACAGATAAGCAAAGCAATCTTGCAAAGCTACAAACAAAATAATAATAAATAGCTGTAATATTATGGTAACATCCTAGAGAAAAGAAATCAAAGATTACAAGAGATAAATCAAAACATATTATCAATTTTTTATCCTTGAATCTTCACATTGTATCCTTCTTCATGTATTATTCATCTTCAAGTGTTCAATCTCGTATAGATTGAATACTTCATATTTTCGGTCATATCCAAATTTAATGTTTCTTAGATTTTTCTCAAAAATAAAATCAAAAATTGTGTTGAAAAATGCACCTTCTCTAAAAATTCATAGCTTTTTACTGGCATGCCGATCTATGTAATCGGCTTGCCGGTCATGACAGATTGGCCTATCGGTAGAGCCATCAAAATTCTGCCCTGAGGATAGCTTGCCGACCAAGCAGAATCATGACTTCTAAAAAAGATAGTTTTTATTCAGTTTTTCAAGTTTATTTTCAACAATTCCAAAACATAAAAATTTGATACTCAAGAAATACTTTTAGAACACTGTCATCTATCTTCTATATCCGTCTTCTTCGAATGATAATTTAATTACAAAATTGTTATAAATTTAAAATTAAATAATAATTCCTAGACGATGATGATAGTTCACCGTCTAATTATATGAAAAACCTAGATATATATTCTAACATCTAAGGAACCATAACCGGCACAAATTACTTAATAAATAAATAATTAAATAATAATTAATCAACCATAATTAATTAATAAACATTCACGATATAATCTATCACAACATAAATAAATAGACACCCTAGATTGCCAACTCTCTAAAAAAAATTAAATTTAAGCATAGGAGAGCTCAATATCACATAATTTATACATATAGTATGATCATAAACTCGTAAATTTATGTAAAAACCTAACTCTGCTACTAATTGTTGGAAAAATAGTACGTAGTGGAATTTTAAAATTTTTTATATCAGAGTATTTTTCAAAACACTAGTTTGACACGTTATATCCATAAATTAACCAGATCTTACTAACCTTGTATACTGAACAGCTCCTGCAATCTGTGAAGAGAAGGGTGTCCTAGAAGAGCCTCAACTAGCTGGTATTCTTTGCTATTCTCTATCTACGATCGAAGTACATGTGGGCGTACGTCGTTTAGCTTTTTCCCATTGACTGTCCTTCCAACCAATTGAGAAATATCCAAAACTACCGTTTGTGATTTGTGAACAATAGCTCTTAAGGGAGTTTTCAGAGACTTATATACTAGAGTGCTTACTCTTGATTTCTCAACTAATCTAAATAACTTATGAGTCTCACTCTTTATTTATGGAGGCCTATTTTTGAGGATATTATCGACTCCTAAAGAGGAGCTATGGATTCCGTATCTATGAATAACAGGCCTATGCTATCAATTATCATGTCTCTAACGTACCAACATGCGTACTAACATAAATTATAGATGTCATCATTTGGTACATCAAAGACATAAGTCAAGACAATGGGCCACTATTCATCTCAAGATTAAGATACAACACATATGATTGTCTAAAGTGAATTGATTTGCTGAGACAGAATTATTAATCTAAATCGATTACACTTTATATCCCGATTTAATGCATCGTTACCTATGACAATGTACCAATGTTTCTATTCGCGGAGTCCACCTTCGATGGCCAAGACAAACCATCTCTCGTTAGGAATATAGACAACATAACAATCTTTGCATGAATAAAGTGCCCAACTTTATTCCTTCAATTGCGGATCTTATGATTTAGACCGCCATATTTAGAATCATGTCTTCACATAATTTGTCCATCATATGCTTGATTCTAAAGGGTTAGACTTACAGTCTCAGACTTTTGTATGCTTGTCATACATCCAACAAATATGAACGTAAAGAGGACAATAATTTGATACATGAATAATAAATAAACTCTTTATTGATAAAAATGTCTCTCAAAACATATTACATGTTTACTCCTTAAGGCATACATGTCTAACAACTGTTAATAGTTAAGAAGACTATACCCATAACCTCAACTTGCAATATGACCGATGCGATCAAAGGAGTGCAACTTGCCTAGGCACTGAACAAGTGCACTTAGGTACTGTTGTTGCAGATGTGCTCGGCACGTTGTCTAAGGACCTTCCTTTAGGCCTACAAACCACCCTGCTTGTCATAATGCTGTTGTCGCATTGTTGCTAGAATCACTAGCAACTGCTTGCTTGGCGGCAGCATTGGAATGTCTTCCTTGTTGCCGCCGGCCACCTGGTAAGGGGGAGGCCAAACAAGATTGACCAATGTGCCCTACTCGGCATCTAGAGCAGCCCTGTTGAGTATTACAACATGTCCATACGTGGAGATGAGCAATCCCTTGAGACCACCACGCAACACCATCTTGACCCTCTAATGGAAAATCCTTTACAAAAGGAGATCATGATATTTGTCACCTACCGTCTTGGCACTATACTACGATACACCCGAGTTACTAGGTGAACCTGTCTTACCTTCGATCCATGGTAAACTCTATAAATAGGAGTATCAACTCCACCAAAAAGGTACGGGTATTCTTTTCTTGCCTACTCTGCCTCTACCCTTGCTCTTCCCAATCGGAGCATTGACTTGAACATCGGAGTGCCCTTAACAAATATCACACTAGTGTAGTATTCTTTTCTCTTGCAGATTCAACCAGACTATGCACAATCGAATAGAACAATAAACTCGACCACCATTCCATCCCGCACGTGATGTTCTATTGGTCTGAAGCATTAACAATTGGTATTAATTACGCATTAACAACCAACTAAGACCTCATTACTAAATAATTTAGAAAAATAAGTATATGATAATTGAAACCTTAGCAGCACGTCGATGGAAACGATAAACTTTAGCATCCCACACATGATATTCAATTAGTTTTGATAAATAACTCAAGAGGCTGATGCAACAACATAAAAATTGGTGAGATTTTTAAAAGTAGCTTTTTCAAAAAATTTTATTTGGTTAATGACCACTTTTTTTTTTTTAATTTTTAGGTATAAAAAAATAGCTTTTTGGGCATCAAAACAGTTTTAGTTTTTTTTGTTTCCACCTTAGTTAGGTTCTCTTCTCGATACAGTCTTTTTTCTTTTTTCTCTTTTCTTTTTTCTTTAAAAAAACTGAAGCAATTTCGGTACTTAAAAAAAATCTTTTTTTGGTGCAAAAAAAAATCATTTACTTAATTTTAAATTTTTTTAACTTTTTTTTAAATTTTGCTTAAAAATAGTTCAGGATCCTTTACAAAAAAACTCTTTTTTAATTAAAGAAGCAAATTTTTTTTTATTTTTTTTATGTGGACCATTGTTTTTTGATTACTTACAAAAAATCATTTGTTAGAAGAAACAAAATCAAAGCACTGAAACTCCGTCACGTGTCCAAGATTGACCGGTTTTGGTTAGTGTAAGCTTAGCACGGTGGGTCCCTTCTTAATGCGATTGGACGTTCTCCCCGTGATTTCGCGCTCAGGTTCGTAGATGACGTGATCTGTCAGATCCTTATATATTTATATATATTTTGTGCCAGCAAGTTTACCGGTTCTGGCGTTAAACTAACTTTAAAAAAAAAAAAAAAAGGGATTGATCGAAGCGAACTCAAACAATCAGACAAAAACCCAGAACAGAATGCTTCGACTGAATCTCCTACCCCTAGTCTCCGCCGCCGCGCGATCTCCTTCGAATCAGGCAAAGTTTAGGCCGGCGATGGCTTCTTTCTCTTGTACGACGTCGTCTCACCCCTCCTCCTCCGGCAACAAATTCCTCCTCCGACAGCTTTTTGAGAAGGAATCCTCCACCTACACTTACTTGCTCGCTGACGTTTCTCACCCCGAAAAGCCCGCTCTGGTCCCAAAAAAAAAAACTTTTATTTATTTATTTATTTATTTTTACTGCATTCAATTGTCAGCATCATAGTTCACTGTTCACAGCCAATTCAAATACATTGAATAGCATCTAAAAATTCATTGATGAATCCGTTCAAAATTGATTGAAATTGAATGCTTTATCATGTAATTACGTTTGTTAGGTTCTTTCTCACCATTTATGTTTAAAAAGGGAATGCCTTTTATTCACTGAACGACCAGAAAATTTTAGGAAGATGTTTTTGCCCTTATTTCAATATATATTTTTCTTCCTTATAATATAAATAACTTTGGAGCTTCTAAAAAAAACTATGTGAATGTTTATGGAAAGCACATAAAGTTTGGTAGTTGAGATGAATAATTACTTAAGGGAATAGGAAAAGAACTTGCAATATTCTGCAGAGCAAGCTCGCATATTTGCTATTGGTGTGGCCTTTTTCTCCTTTTCATGTTATCAAGATCAACATGCTCTGTCTGTGAGAGAGAGATTAAGTGCATTTACCTAGTTACCAATTGTCTTTTTTTTTTTTGTTGAAAAGATCTTTGTTGTGTTTTACTTGTAAGATTAATCCAAGAAAACATATTACTATTTTGAATGATAATCTTGACGCATTTACTTCGCATTAAAGGCAAAGGAAAAATTAGGAGTGCTTCTCTTTCCTCTCTAATCATGTATTTACTTGCAAAATTTGTAATAGGAAATATCTATATTAGTGGGCCCACATAATATAGAGAATATAGAAGGAAATATCAACCCTTGCATCTTGCTTAGTACTGGACTCGTTTCCCTATCAAAGGGGAATGAATGCCAAATTTATTTAGATATCTTTAAAATTCACATGTTATAAGTTAATGGTTTTTTACTCACGCAAAAAGATATTAGGTAATTATAGCGATAAGATTATTATTCTTAAGTTTAGTAAACACTAGAAAGGAATCAAGGATCCTCATGCTTATTACTTTAGGGCATGTTTACTTTTTTTTAAAGGGAAAGGGAAAGGGAAAGGGAAAGTAAAAAGTGATTCCCTTTCCTTTGAATAATGTGTTTACTTACAAAGTCAGTAATGATAGTTTTGTGAGCCCTACACAATGTAGGGAATGAAGAAAGGGAATACCAATCCTCTTACACCCTTAAGTATTGATTCCCTATCAAAAGGAATGAATACCATATTTGCTTAAATGACCAAATTCAAATGTAAAAATTTTAATAGCTATTAGTTATGTAAAATTATATTTTAGTAATTACATTGAACAAGATCCTCACTCCTAAATAAGCAAACACTAGAAACAGAATAGGACTTTTTCCCATAAAACCATCAAACAGTTAATTAAACACTAGAAAGAGAAAGAATTACTCACTCCCACTTTTTTTTTCCCAATCCCATTATCTTTTCCTTACATTTCTTTACGGTTTGGGAAACATGCCCTTAATTTCCTCTCCAATCTCATGACCTTTTCCATTACATTCCGTTATGGTTTGGTAAGCGCTCCCTTAAATTGCTTTGTATGCCTAACTTGATAAGGTATTGGTGCCCAGTCGTTCAGAGTGATTACTATATATTACTTTATTTTGCAGTTGATAGATCCAGTTGACAGGACAGTGGAGAGGGACCTTTCTCTTGTTGAAGACTTAGGACTGACGCTAATATATGCAATGAACACACATGTTCATGCTGACCATGTAACTGGCACTGGCTTGATAAAGGTTTTGGCATCATCTACTTTAATGAATTTATTTGTTTTGATTCCTAGTGCAATATGAACTTTGTTCATGTCCTTTTTCAAAAGGACAATTTCCTTTAGCTATGGGGATTTTGTTCAAGCCGTGTGTAAATCTGTTTGTTGCAGAGTAAGGTTCCTGGTGTGAAGTCGGTCATTTCAAAAGCAAGTACATCAAAGGCTGATGTTCTTATAGAAGCTGGCGATAAGATTTATTTTGGTGATCTGTTTCTGGAGGTTAAATTGCAGCTTCTTTTTTAACTTACGTGATTTAGTTTCTTGCAAGATCAAATGGGGGAAGTGTTTTTTTTTTTTTTTTCATTTTATAAAACAAATTGACAGATGAATTGTTAGGAGCATTCAATTTTAAGTTAGAAGTTTAGGGCATTAATGCTCATTGACATGCTTAATAAGCATAGGTTACAGTCCTACTTGTTCCTAATATCTTTGAGTACTGATTTAAATAGACCATCCTTTATTTGTTGTGCTTGCTTTCGGTTTTAAAGTTGGACAAACTTCGGTAGAGTTGATTTTGCACGTTATATATCAACAAGGTTAACATGAAATCCATTTTCTAAGACAACTTGTATATAATGCATGGGCATCTTTTGTTGTTTTCATACTCGAAGTGTGTTTAGCAAAATTTCTCCCCTTTGTCTAGCACTCCTTGCAGTTTACATGTAGAATGGATGTTTTGCATAGACAAACTAGCTGTACTGCATGGTTTAAACTAAAGACAAGCGTAAATGTTATATATGAAATTTGCAAAACTTTAGGAAGGTCAATATTAAGTTTGCAGCATCTAATAAAATCGAAAACAATTGATCATAGAATCCTCTGCCTGCTGCATTCCGTGTCTTTTTTTTTTTTTTCCTTTTGCTAAGATGGTGCATTCCACATCTGTGTGAAGAAAAAAAAAAAAAAAGGTGACTACGTGTAATTACTCTATGTTGGTGCAGCTTGTGTGTGTCTGTTTGTGCACGTGTTTGTGTATGTTTATACCCATGAACAAATTTTTATGCTTGTATCATTGCAGGTTCGAGGTACTCCTGGCCACACATTAGGTTGTGTCACCTATGTTACAGGAGATGGTCCCAATCAGCCCCAACCAAGAATGGCCTTCACGGGGGACGCCTTACTAATACGCGGATGCGGAAGAACTGATTTTCAGGTTTATGTCTTTCTACAGATTGTCCTATAAGTTCCTTTTATCTTTGACAATTAAATGAAAAATATGACATCTTTGAGTAGAAGGAACAGTAGTTCCATTTGTAAAAGAGGAACTTTGTGTGATTATCAAGGAGATTCATTTTGTTTCTTTAATCTACTTGCAGGGTGGGAGTTCAAATGAACTCTACAAGTCGGTGCATTCACAGGCAAGGATTTGATTAGGAAGTACTAAGTAGCATGATATGCGTCCCATGGGACAAAATTTTAATTCATTTGGCGTTTCATCCACTGTCCAACCTCTAATTCTCATTTTCTTATGGATCCAGATTTTCACCTTGCCTAAAGATACATTAATTTATCCTGCTCACGATTACAAAGGATTCACTGTAAGGAACCAGATTGTCCCATTTCTTCCATAGATAATTTTTTTTTTTTAAATATATCTTCTTATTCCACATGCTTGAATTTAGGTTAGCACCGTTGGAGAAGAGATGCTCTACAATCCTCGGCTCACAAAAGATGAGGTGATTCTTTTCATGTTAAACGATGATCTGTTATTGTCAATATCATGTTTAGTTTCCAAACGATAGGACATAGACCAAATCTCATTTTGGTCCTTGACTCTTACAATGTTCCAAAATGAGTCGATCTATCAAATCATCCAAAACTAGTCCTTCTGTCTCTATGACTTAAAATCTTGATGAGAAAAGGCACGTGAGGACCATGTGAGTTTTACTGAGAGATTTTGTAACCTTGCATGTTAGGGCACTTCTGTTAAGAAGAAAGTTGTGCCTTTTTATGTTGAGATTTTAACTAAGATGGATGAAAGGATTAATTTGGGACAATTTGGTTGACCGAGGACTTATTTTGTGATGTTTTAAAGTTACAGACTGAAATGCGATTTGACCTACAGTTTGGGGACTAAAAAGGAGGTTAACCCCTAGAGAACTTTTCACTACTACCATCTGAGAAACATCTTATTCTTGTTCTTCTTTCCTATTCTACGGGTCCTTAATTTGTTGGTCCACAAACTTCAATCGTATATGTCTAGTATTAGATTAAGCAATTGTGTTTTACCTTACTACCAAAATGAGGCCAAGCATCTACTTAACCATTCAAAAGGATTGATCCTAGAATTGCAAAGATGTTTGTAAAACTCCGGAACGGGACTGAAATCTTAACAAAAGAGAAAGAAAGTGCATGTGTTTCTGGATTTATACGAATAAAGCTTGCTCTTATCTTTTAATTTTATTGGTGTCACTTATGTGCATCATGTTATTTTTGTTGTCTCTGTCGCGTTTTTGTTATACATATTTTGTTGACGCTTGTTCTTACCATTATCTTGCATACTTTTCATCAACCCTTCTTAACTAAAGCAATCTTTGGGCTTTGTTTTGCAGGAAACGTTTAGAAACATCATGGAAAGTAAGTAAATGTCTTCTTAGCATTCCAAATTTCTTACCACATTGTCAACTGTACCTTTACAGCTTATATTATATTAGCACCTTTTTAAATAAAAGGTAATTGTTTTACAGATCTGAACCTTCCCTATCCGAAGATGATTGATGTAGCTGTCCCTGCTAATATGGTCTGCGGTTTGCAGGACTTGTCGGCAAAGCAAGTTGAGGCTTTGTCAAACTAGATACGGTCAGGTACATATTGTACGAAAATTGGTGGGACACAGCTAGCTTAACTAATTTAGATAATTTGCAAAGTCTATGTACTTTTCTGTGCTCATCTAATACATGAACTTGCATGTGATGTTCCTAAATTGATTACTTTCAACTTTCGAGATTTCTTTTACAAACTTTACGACTTTGCTTGCACATTCATTTCAAAATAATTGTTTTACTGCTTTATTATACTTTCAACTTTCAAAACGACTATTGGCTGCATCAAAACTCTGTTTTTTCGTATGTTCATTAGTGGTTTGGGAAACATGGCTCGGTTGTAGGCCACGCGTTAGCCCATCATGTCTTGTTAGTTTGCCACACCTCTCGTGAAGAGAATGGTGTGGCCCACACGTTAGCTAATCATGCATTTTCAGCTTTTGTTGATTTTTGTTGGCAAAAATCCATCTGGCTTTAATTAGTTGCTCCGTACGTCATGATTTATTGAGTCATTAATGAAATTTATTCAGTTTCCCCTCAAAAAAAAAAAAAAAAAGGTTGGTGTGAGCTAAAGCAGTTGTTTGTTTCTTTCTATTCATTTTCTATATAGTAAAGAAAAAAAAAAATACGGGTATGTGTCTTCTTTCCCTCATCAGTGTCATTGTTATCTCAAGTTTAGGAGGAGTATCATGATTTTGTGTTTATTGATTTATGACTTGATAGTACTTTTGTCCCACACGGCCATGAGGTGTATGTTGTCTTCATCAGATTGAGGTTGATTTCATCCTTGATCTACCTATTATTTTCGATCTTGGACACGTTTGGACTCACATTTGAGAAGCATCAATTCTCAAGACCAGGAACACCGTCTCCTGTCGCGGCATAAGGCAGGACATAAAACAGGAACCTCATGTACAATAAATAAACTTGTTTTTAAGATCTGTAAATTTAGGGGCCTCTACGTAGCATGAGTTTGCCTCTTCGTTTCCTTAACTTTTACGATTTCATTATCTTATTGAATATGGGGAAGAACTAACTCTGTTTGGTTTGCTGGTTCAAATTTTGTTGATTTGAACTTTTTTGGTTAAAATAAAAAAAATCTGAATTGTGTAATTTAAATACTAATCTGAACTGGCGTTTGAATATGCAGTTAGAGTGTTAATTTGAGGAGAATGTCCGATCTGAATTTGTGTTCAGATAAGTATCCATAACTCTAGCTTAAAACATGAAAAAAATATTTAATTAAAAATAAACGTGAAATATGTACAAAAAAAAAAAGTTATTGAATTAAAAAAAATAATATGAAATAATAGTGTTACATTGTAGTACAAATATATGGAAGTGAAATCACTGTTGCATATTGGTTCAAAATGTTGAAATGGAAGGGGTATAACTTCGAAGTTTGACAGTTTAATTCATTTTGAACTGTTAGTTTAGTTTGAATTAAATGTTTTACTAAACGTCGATTCAAACTGTAATGACTGTTCGAACTGAGACAAATTAAAATAAACCAATAAAACAAATAAGGCCTAGATAGTAGGCATACCTTTATAATTAAATTATCTTATTAAATCATTCTTTCTATTCTTCGTCAAATACATTGTTAATTTATATTTTTAATACAATTCGAGATTGAACCTGCATCCTCTCAAATTCATGCTTCACAACCTATTTCATCTTGTTTGATTTGATGCTAATTGATAAATACATTAATAATTTTTTGATAAAGAAACTTCATTAGAGAAAGTACAAATGAAGTCGCTTAAGCTCTCTATTAAGGACAGAAACTATCCTCGACCAGTGTTAGCTCCACTAATGTTGGGACCAATAAAGCAAATAATGAAGCACAAAGGGACAAATAACAAGTGTCAAAACCAGAAAGGCGAATCCTCACTTGACATCACTTAACATAGAGCTCAAGTAAGGCTCATTGCAACGGCTCATCGATTGGTAAACCCAATTGATAAAGCCTAATTCTTTTCTAGTGGAGACAAAAATAACTCAGACTAGATCAGATTAGATATAGATCTAGTCGAAAATAACTACAAACCCCGCTTCTCACAAACGGGTAAGCCACACAAAATAAGTTCGAAGATGGGAAACTATTATTACAAATAGATCGAAAAAAGTACACAAAAAATACAAAAAAGAGGTGAAAACCCTTTATTAAACAAATGAAGTGGCCTTTATAGCGATCCTCGGCATCGAAGTCCGTCATTGCCTGCCACTTCTCCGGCCATCTGCCCAACGAAGGGTACTCATGGCCTCTCCACCACCATTCCCATGGCTAGGCTAGAGTCATCGCACTCCATCCACCGCCGACAGCACGAACCCATATGGGCCCCTCAATGCCGGTGTCGTATGGGCGACAGCAAAGCCTACTCAACCCACGCCCGAGTCAAACCACCGAGGCTCCTCCCATTCCCCTCCAACCCAGCCTAGACCTGGTTGAGCTCTACCCTCCCCATGGCCGTCGCAATCAGCCCCACCTTCCTTGTGTGCAGAGTCAGGTTATGGTGGAACTCCGCCATAACCCAACTCTACACCCAAGCTTCAGCCTACTCCGATCGCAACTCCCCTGGCTACACAAACTCCAGCTTCATGTAGATTGTCCGTCGACCACTCACTAGACGGAAACCAAAAGCCAATGGGCTGGCAATAAGCCGGTCCACTGGCCACAGCTCTTTCTCTCTCTTCCTCGCGGTAGCTCTTTCCCTCACTCGCACTCTACTTTCGTTCAACCACTCTCTTCAATCGGTATCATTATTAATTTGGGATTGTGTGACTTTATGCAAACTACTATACATTCATAGACTTTTTCAACTCAAACTTACCTTTAATACTTAAATTAGTTTCAGTTTGCATTCATGATTAGACTTTGTGAGAACACTTTTATCATGAGTTTGATAAATCTTTTTTGGGTTTTCCTTTTCACTTTTCAATCCCCTTATTTTGACGTAGACCAAAATTAATAGATATGCCATTCTCGTCTTTGTCAAGAGCCTAACGCCAAGATATCTCCCAATTTGCCTCATTAAATTAAGGCAAAAGTGGGGTAATCTTGCTTATCCTTTTCAATTGCACTACACGGCAAGAGGCTGGCTGGCTGGCTGCCAGTCTTTTTAACATGTTTTAGACTTTGTGGTGGACTTTTGTAGAAGCAAAGATGGCCAAAGGGAATTCAAACTTTTAACTCCTTTTTTTTTCTATCTATCTCTCTCTCTAGAAGTCCTTTTCATTGAAGGCCATGATTTTGACTAATGGGTTATCCGCCGTAGAAAATGCTAATTTTGTTATAGAAAAGAAGAAAAAATATATATATCATTACCTCTTCCTATAGTATTTTCTTCTTCTTGTATGCTTCTTGCCTTGTCTTCTCCCAGCCCTGCTATTGATTTGTTGAGTTTCAACCCCTTTCTCAAGTTTCAGCGTTACCCACATGATGATATATTTTATGTGAATTGTCTAATATTTAGGTCTGAACTTTGAATTAAGCGACATTATAGGACTCCTTCAGTCACAGGAGAAACGTGCAATTGCATTTTTCAAAAGAGGACAAAAGGAAAAGAGATCTGCAGACAAGAAAACTTACTCTAACTAGAGCTCCAAAAAAAAAAAAAAAAAAAGATTGAAGAGATTTCTTTAAGGTATGAAAAGGAAAATAAAATACAATTTTGTTTAAAACTTCAGTTATAACTGATTTTTTTAAGGTTATAACTTGTGAGAAATTTACATTGTAATAATTGACTTTTGTTTAAAACTTAGTTATAACTGACTTTTTTCAATTATAACATGTAAGAAATTTACATTGTAATAACTTTTTGCCTTTTTACAGTATTCGTTGAGAGCTTTATACTGTTTATAATTGTAACTAATAGGTTGAAACTAAAATTTTAAACACCTAGTAGATTTTTTTTATCAAAATATGTTGAGTTAGCATATTTTTCTGAATCCCATATTATTCTTGAGGTTAGGATAGTTCAAAGGGATATATATTTTTTTTATACCTATTGTTTTAGGTTTCAAAACCTATACATTTAGTTTTTGATCTCATCAAATATATACATCTAGATTTGATTTAATATGCAAATCTATACCTTAACTCTGTCAATAGTTGATTTTGACCAATAAAGTGACTAAATTATTCTCAAGTAGAAGAAAAAAAATTACAACTTTAAAAAAAAAAAGGAAAAAAAAAATACACAAAGCACCTATTTTAGAGGGTATTTTATACATTTTTGATGTAAAAATTTTTAAAGTTCTTAAAGTTCTCTTCTCTTTCAATTTAAGGGTATTTTGGGTAATTTATTACGTTGACATTGAAGACTAATCAGAAAAAAGTATAAATTTTTGTATTAAATCTAATTTGACAATATGGATTCAATGAGATTAAAAATTAAAAATATAGTATTTAAATAAACCTAAAATACAAGGCACAAAATGATAAATAACCTTAGTTCAAAAGTAAATCCTATTGACATCTTGTTTTTTAATCTTTTTTCCCGTATATAAATTAGAATAGAATTGGCACTGAAACTCTTAAAAAAAAAAAAAAAGAATTGGCATTTAAAAAATGGAAATCAAAAGACCTTAAGCTAAGTAAATTGGAAAGTCTCAAGCAAAGAATTTGGCTTTATTACCATAGCACGTGGACAAGAAGAAATTAGGAGAAAACCGTGGCCTTGGCAAATTGGCATTCACATCGATCCAAATTGTAAGAGGCAAGATTTTTCCCGTTGGATTTTCACGTCGTTCAAAATCGATTACGTCCTCCAAGAAACAATCACTTCCATGTAGCTCTTTCTTTTAAATTTGGTTAAATTGTAACTCTTGAAGCCAAACGTAACGTCATTGCGTGTTGGGAATGCCACAATTATATTAGTATAATACATGCAAACAAAAACTCCATTTGTGTGTCATACAAGAACTCTAGCTTGCCAACATTATTATTTCGCTTACTTCCCTTTACTATAATACATGCAAGGATTGTATGCAGAGCAAATATTTCTTTTAATTTTATTTTGTAGATTTATGCACTCAAATGTTGGTATAAGAATGGAGGCATTTTGGGCTTCCATGCCTTCCAAGTCTTTGTAAAAAAAAAAAATAATAATAATAATAAAACACATTTAGCAGGAATAGTGTTATTAACATCAAGTTGCTTTGTAACCAGAAATCATATTATATTTGTAAAATTTAACAAGTCGTTATACAATGTCATATTTGTTGATATATATATATTGTGACGTGTTTCGTAGTTCAATTGCTAACATTCTTGTTGTACAAGCTAAATGTGACATGTTTGCACCTAACTTAATTACCGATCTTATCTGGAGAACGTCTCTACCACGTAATAAATTCTCGCGACGCAGCCTAATATTTGAGAAAAACTAGGACAAGTGCAAGTCTAAAAGCAGGAAATCTCATGACAAACGCTATGTAGTTATTTTTTTTCAAAAGAATATGCTGTTTAATCATTGACCAAATTAAGCACTTACATAATTCCATTGTAAGCTATTTTTATTTTACATAAATCTTCGAGAATGATCAATTAGTAAGCTCTATCTGGTATCTACACTAATTTTCTTTGACCGGAGATAGTAATAATAATAATAATAATAATAATAATATATATGTATAATATATAATGCGGAAATCTTTGTTTTAAGATTTAAGAACATAGATTCTTTATGCAAAGAAGATCTTAAAGATGATTTATCTATTTCATCTTAATCAGGTACGTGCTAAAAGAATTCCGTGGGATTATGAAAAATCTCATTCATTATGGAGCCTAAAATTTCGCAACGTGTTCTTACCATTTGAATGCTCAGGAAGAACATGCTATATGCTTTTTTAAAAAATAATAACATAATTTCTAAAAATAACGAAAAATTTGGCGGACTTCGGATGTCAAACTTAGAGTGTTTAATATTATGTGCACCTGTATAATATATATATATATATATATATGTATAATATGTATTATATATATTAAAAATTTAGGGTTATTTACCTTTTTGTACCTTGTATTTTAGGTTTATTTAGATACTATATCTTCAGTTTTCAATCTCATCGAATTTATACTTTTAGATTAGATTTAATATATAAATTTATATCTTTTCCTAGTTAACATTCAATTTTTACCTAAAAATTGCTCAAATACCTCAAATTAAAAATTAGAGAACTTTACAAATTTAAAAATCTTTATACTAAGGTTTTTGACTCCAATTTATATAGACTACCATTAAAAATAGGTGTTTTGTTTTTGTTTTGTTTTTATTTTTTAAAAGTTTTAATTTTTTTTATTTTCTTTAAGGATAATTTGGTCATTTTAAAGGTCAAAATAAACTATTATTTGAAGTACAATATAAATTTGCCTATAAAATCTAATCTAAAGGTATAAATTCAATGAAAACCTTTTTAAGGTGTATTTTATAGAGAAAAAAGGTGAGAGTTTTTCTTCAGTCAGAATTTACACGTTTTCATTCTTTATATTTTTGTCAAAAGCTAAAGACATGGTACTGGATAGAATTATGGTTTGCAAGAAAAATACTATTTGACTATAAATTTAAAATTATTACACGAAAATTCTCGTTATCATGAATTGAATATAGATTGTTCTAGAAGTTGGACTTTGATAAAAGAAGTTGGACTTTGATAAAAGAGAGCTTATAGTACGAGAACTGGTTAATTTCAAGGTCATAGTTAGGATCAACAGGCACATGGGAGAGGAGACAAGAACTACACACGATAAGCATATCAAGGTGAAAACTTTAATGCGTCAACTTTCCATGTCTGGAAACCCATTACTTCACACGCTTTTTATTACAATATTTTTTTTATCATTAATCTCTTGCCACCTAACCAAGCTTTAAAAATGAAATGTTTGTAGCATTGGACATCAATAAAGTTCAACATTACATTTTTTTTCTAATAGCTATTATTGATCATTTAAAAAGGTGATGTTTGAGAAGTGAGTTCGAAGTGAATTAGAATTAAAAGTATTGTAGAATGTGAGAGCTTTATACCGTAGTATATTTTTGTTTTATACAATAGTATATGAGTCTTTTTACATTATTTACATTAGAACTGATAAGTTAAAATTTAAATTTGCCAAACACCACGCATATTTAATGAAAGGTGATTGACTTTTTATTTGTGGTGTTCAACACAATGTCATTTATAGATGTTAAACTAAGATTGGGCTATTGCAAAGCAAAAGTCACGTTATATGTAAAGTTCTTCTCGTTTTCTCTGTTTTATTTCCCTTCATCATATTCTATATAATTTTCAGTGGGTACGTGGTGGTGTGAGCATTGTACCTCTAAAAAACCCCAAAAGAAAAAAAAAAAAAAAAAAAAACAACGAAAGTGGTATGAACATGCCGCAGGAATTGATGGCAGACATTCCCTATTTTATATATGGGTTTGGTCACGTTCATTTATGCAAATAGCGTGGAAATGTGGTAGCATCCGTATATGGTACTTGACAATTAATGCTCCTAAATCACATTTATACATATTGACAATATAAATTAGTAAAGCGTGTTCCCGTAAAATAATAATAGTAATAATTAAAAAAAAAGGTCTCACATTTCCCTTAAAAAAATGATGGCGGGAGGAAGTTGAGTCACAAATTACATTTATACAAATTGAAAACATAAATTAATAAAGCGTGTTCCCATAACATAACAATCGTAATCATTAAAAAGGGGCCTCACATTTTCCTTCAAGATAAAAAAGACGTTTTTTTTTTTCTAATTTAGTAGCAAAGGATTCAAATTTTTTACTTTTAAATGAAATCGAGTGTGATTTTATCACTAGACTGTACCTGCAATCACAAAAATCTTGTGCTTTGGACACCAAAACAATATTAAAAAAAAAACCTTTCAAAACCAATAGCATAGGTATCTAGTATGGAGAATGTGTAAGCCAGCAAATACAGAGAGTGAAAAAGAGGGTGTTGCTAACACTCTTGACTATGGGTGCCAAATGGAAAAGACATTTTTTATGAGTTATTAACATTAATGACTCATAAACTTTAAGGTCTCTCACTTTGCCTCTGAAAATTTAAAAATCACCACTTTATTATTTGAACTTTCAAAACTCTTCACTTTGTCTCTTAAATTTAAAAAATTATCATTTTGCCCTTGTTTCAAAACTCCTCATTGTATCTCTTATTTTATGATTTTCTATTCAAATGGACAAAATTAAACCTATGTGATTCGTACATAGGTCATATGTAAGGGCAACAAATAATATTTTGTCACTCTTAAGTGATGTTTTAAGTTTACAATCTCATTTAACGTTCTTTTTTTCATATGCTTTCATTTAAAAAAAAGAAGTCTATATGCGCATTTATTTCGAATATTGTTCATCGGTATCTCCTCATCTTTAATGTATGACTCATCTTATTTAGTATTCAAATTCAAATATTGGCAAAGAATATCGATTTATTAAATGAGTTATGCATTTAAAATGATAAGAAATATGTAGGGAAACCCTTCATAAATGAGAATTCAAATAAAAACAAAGGCGTTAAGTGAGAGTGTAAATATGAAACAAAACTCAGGAGTGATAAAATCTCATTTGCCCTTATATATAACTTATATGCAAATCACGTGGGCCTAATCTAGTCTATTTGAATGGAAAATAAAAACTTTATGAGATAAAGTGAGAAGTTTTAAAAGTTCAGGGGTAAAATAATAATTTTTAAAATTTAAGGGACAAAATGAGGAGTTTTAAAAGTGACAATCTTCTTCAACGTGATCTTCTTATCCTGCGACAAATCTGACACCATGATCTTCTTCAACGTGACAATCTTCTCAGTGAGACCTCTTCTTTGAAACGGCCATCTTCTCCGTTGTTGGGAAATGAAAGATGGGAGATGAGAAATAGGAGGATAGGAGAGAGAAAAAACGAAAGGGAAAGAAAATTGATAAAATTGGTAATTTGAAATTCTTTTACACTTGATATTTAAATAATTAACATTTGTTTTAATTATTTTTAATATGATAATGTAACACTCTGAAATTTAATTAGATGTTATTAATGTGTTAAATGGTGAATTAGTGTGCCATAATGATTATTTTAAACTTAATTTGATCATTTTGTGAAATTTTTAAACTTATAATACTTTTGATTATTTTAATAATTTTTAATTACTCTTGATTAATTTTAATTGTTATTTTTAAATTTTAATAAAATGATTTGTTAAATACTAAGTAGCTTTTATTTGAAAACAGTGTGTTGTTGCACACGGTTTTGTGCAGCTAATTTTCTCTCTCCTCCTTTATTTATTTTACCTCACTCTCCCTCTTCCTCATTTTCTCTCTCCTCTCTCTCTCTCCCGTGCACTCTCACTCTCTCTCTCGGTTTGTCTCTCTCTCTTAATCTCTCTCTAAATTTTTGGGACAAAAATTCAATTTCAAGCTTCGGGATTGTGGATTGAAGGCTCAGGAACCCGATTGGACGATCAAAAACTCGATTTAAAGCTTTGATTCGAGGTTAATTTCAAATTTTCTAAACTTTTTCAATTTTTTAATTTTTCTTGCATTTTGAAATCTAAGCTTTTCTAAGCTTAAAAAAACCTTCAATCTAGGTTAGATGAACTTAGATTAGCTAGAAAACAAACTTTGTTTCATCAAAAATGGATTTGAATCAAGATTTTTTATTTTTCTCAAATTTTTCTCATTTTTGGATTTTTTCAAAAATCTTGTTTAAAGCTTGTTTTAATGCATTAAAAAGTAATCTATTATGTTTTTCTATTGATTATGATCATTACCCATGCTTGAGAATTGAGAAAATAGGTTGAAATTAAAGATTTGGGCTCGGGGAGGCCGAGATCCGTGCTTGAAAAATTCTAAAATTTTTCCAGATCGACAGGCCGAACTTTATGTTCGGTAGGCCTGATTCATATGTTCGGCAGGCCGGATTCATCCGACCGGTAGGCCAAACTTAGGAAAGTTTGGCTGACTGGACTTGGACCTCTGGTAGGCCGAACTGTACAGTTTGGCCGGCCGAACTAGGGCGACCGATAGGCCGACCGGGCATGGTGAAATTTTATGATTTTTTACCCGTTTTTACTATTTTGAACCCTGATTGAAATTCTGACTTTATAAAATGATTTCATAAACCTAAATGGCACACTAGGAAACCATGAGATGATTTAATAACCTAGGATATCTCGAGTTAGATACTAATAGACCTAGTTTTCATTTAAGGTTATGCGTGGATCTGCAGAGCTAACGTATAACGAACCGGGATTACGGTTTGGGACACCAGCACGAGCATCGAGGTAGACTTCTACCCCTTCCTTGGTAGCTAGTTTTAAATGTTTTGGCTTAAAAGGAATTTTTAACAAAAAGGTTTTCAAATGATTGGTTGAAAATACATCTTTATTGACTGATTTCATAAATGATGGAATTGATGTGATTTTTCTTAACAAATCTCATAATGAATGTAAATAATTATAATTGGTAAAAAGAGATTTTAATAATCGTGAAAAGATATATATGTGTATATATATATATATATTTTAGGGCATAATGCCATATCAGAGATCGGGTCATGTAGTATGCGACCTTGGGGGCAGGTCCCGAAACCCAACTGGGCCACTACGGTGGTGAATTACATATGGTTTGCATAGGAAAAGAAAATGGTATTCTTTCTGATCGACCTATTTAAACTGTTTTGGTACGATAAAGCCTTTATTAAATTTTCATCTATTTATTTATTTATTTGTTCTAGTTTGTTTTCTATATATTTATTTGATTAATGAAGTTTCTTTTAAAGTTAAATATTTTCAAAATATAGTCCTGCTGAGCCTTTCGCTCACATTTTATTTGTTTTAAAATCTTAGCCCATAGGTGGATATCAACTTAGGATCGAAGAAGAGTCCGCTGACTGGACTTGCGACCAGTAGAAGTTTTGGGTAGGTTGTATTACAAAAATTCAAAGCATGTAAGATCTTAACTTTTTATTTTATTCTGGACTGTGGTTGTATTACAATATTGTCAGTACTGTGTGTGTGCACAAGATATGGGCTAGTGGGACCCATTCTTGCCTCATCCTACATTTTTATTATTTTCCTTAACTCTTATTTTATTTTATTATTTTATTTGTTTGAATATCATAACTGCTCGTTTTGAATAAACGATTTTAAAATTATTACATTTTTACTAATAAAAATTATTCTAAAACCCAATTTTTAACTAAATTTTCACTTAATTAACTTTATTAATCAATACGTCACCCCCCGTACTCCAGAGCGTGACAGAATGGTATCAAAGCTCAAGGTTATGAACCTTAGGAATTGTGCACACATAGGTACGACAATGAAATACCATTAACAGTCTAAAATTTTGTTTTCAGAAGTGAAAGAATGGCATCTAGACGACGCTCGATAGCTGATGTCGGGTTTAGAAATGATGAGGGCATGATGAGGGCTATGTTTACTGCATTTCGACAGATAGCAGCAAGGGCAAGACCTGACGATTCCGAGGCTAGTCGCTGGCATTCGTACTTTAACAAATTTTGACGTGCGTCTATACCAACTTTCGATGGAAATGAGGACCCACAGGTGGCAGAATATTGGCTAGATTCGATCGTGAAGCATCTGAATACTCTTGGTATGCCAGCGGAGTATCGCGTAGAGTTCACAGCATATAAGTTCGAAGGTGGTGCTAATACTTAGTGGAAGCAAGCGAAACGCTTGGAGAACAATGGTACATCAGTTGGGATAGGTTCGAAGAGCTGTTCTACGATCGCTATTTTCCACAGGGATACAGGGATCAAAAGGCGGTAGAATTCTATAGGTTGCAGCAGGACGATATGTCAGTTCAGGAATATGAAGCAAAGTTCAATGAATTGGCCAAGTTTGCTCCCTCTATAGTAGCGTCAGAGCGTGAGAAGTGCATCAAATTTCAAGATGGACTAAAGGCCCCTATTCGACGACAGGTAGTTGCTTTGCGACTTAGGAACTTGGGTGAGCTTGTGTCATCAGCAATATCAGTTGAGAATGATTACGCGCAGTACTGTGAGAATCAAGCCAAGACGTGAGGAGGACCACAGAGGAGCGGCAAAAGGAGCATCAGTAGTCGACCAACTCTGGGAAAGAACAAGTAGGGTGGCGCGAACAACGGCAGTAGCAGTTCATCCAAAAACAGGTGCAGCAATCCCTACAGCTTCCATTGTCACTATTGCCAACAGCCGGGACACATCAAGAGGAATTGCCTGATCAGGAATGCTTGCCTAGGATTTCAGACCGGAGAAGGAGCTAGTCGTCAGCCTCAGCTTCAGACTCTACCTCAGCCTCAGTAGTACCCTCAGCTTCCCTTCCATCAGTTCTCTCCTCAGCAACTGCCATATCTAGCGCAAGGACAACAACCGCAGAACTTTTAGCGTAACGTCCCTCAATACCAAGCGCTGAGTACAGCAAGCGTGCAGTCGCCATCATCGCAACAGTATCGACCAGTTAACCTAGGATCCAGTAGTGTTGGTAGAGGAAAAGGGAAAGCTCTAGTATAGGTTCATATGATGACATCAGGGAGTTCAGATGTCCAGACTAGTAACATAGTTGTTAATGGTACGATTATGGTTTCTCAGTCTTTAGCACACGTGTTATTTGATACTGGTGCCACTCATTCTCTCATTTCGAGCTTTTTTGTACATGCCTTGGGATTAGAGATAGAAGAGTTCGACGAACTCTTAGTTATAGCCTCACCCTTGGGGCGGGTGTGTATGAATAGTATTTGTAAAACTTGTAAAATAAAGATTGAGGATGAGATTTTGAAAAGTGATTTGATTGTAATCCCCATGAGATCATATGATGTAATCCTAGGAATGGATTGGTTATCTAGATATAGTGTAGTAGTGGACTGCCAACTTAGAAAAGTAACCCTAGTGTCCGATAAGGAGACGGTGGTCACTTACCAAGGTGGTGGTAATCGATTGATGAGTGAGCGTCTTGTAAGAACGTGTCTCGGAGGGCAGAAGAACGCAGCTTGCTATGCCTTTCTCATGAATTTGGAAGGAGAGCCCAGTGCTTCGAAAGGACATGCAGTGATTCTAGTGGTAGATGAATTTGAGGATGTCCTCCCCGACGAGCTACTAGGATTACCACCGCATCAAAAAATTGAGTTTGGTATTGAATTGTTTCCAGGAACAGCACTGATTTTCATAGCACCTTACCGGATGGCGCCGACAGAAATGAAGGAACTCAAGAAGCAACTTCAGGAGCTTGTTGATAAGGGATACATTCGGAATAGCACATCACTTTGGGGAGCACCGGTTTTGTTTGTAAAGAAACATGATGGAACTCTTAAGCTGTGCATATATTATCGGCAATTGAATCGAGTCACAGTAAAGGACAAGTATCCTCTACCCAAGATCGATGAGTTATTTGATCAGTTGGGAGGCTCGCGGTACTTCTCAAAGATAGACCTGAGGTCAGGATATCATCAACTCAGGATTAAGGAAGAGGACATTCCCAAGACAGCTTTTAGGACTCGGTATGGACATTTTGAATTTCTGGTGAGGTCGTTTGGATTGACAAACGCTCCGGCAGCTTTCATGGATTTGATGAACAGGATATTTAGGCCTTACTTGGACCAATTCGTGATTATGTTCATTGATGACATCTTGATTTATTCTAAGACTTGGGAGGAGCATGAGCAACATCTCAGGATCGTGCTTCAGACTCTACAAGAGCATCAGTTATATGCCAAGAAGGAAAAGTGTGAATTCTTGTTAATAGAGGTCAAATTTCTAGGTCATATCATCTCCGAGCATGGTATCTCAGTGGATCCATCAAAGATAGAAGCCATAGTGGATTGGGAATGATTGAGGAATGTGGCAGAGATCCGTAGCTTCTTGGGACTTGCAGGATACTACAGGAAATTTGTGAAGGACTTCTCGAAGGTAGCAGCACCATTGACAAGATTTATTAGGAAGAATGTCAAGTTTGAGTGGAACAAAGAATGTGAGTTCACTTTTCAGGAATTAAAGAATCGGTTGACTTCAGCACCAGTGTTGATTATTCCCAATAGCGACGTGCCATACGAGGTTTATATGGATGCTTCAGGACGTGGACTTGGGTGTGTGTTAATGCAGCACGGACGCGTGGTAGCATATGGATCAAGACAGTTATGACCCCACGAACGGAATTACCCTACTCATGATTTAGAGCTCACAACAGTGATTCATACGTTGAAGATCTGGAGATGTTATTTGTATCGAGCGACATTTCAGGTTTTCTCTAACCACAAGAGCTTAAAGTATTTGTTTACTCAGAGGGATTTGAACTTGAGGCAGCAAAGATGGATAGAATACATGGAGGATTACGATTTCACGTTGCAGTATCATCCTGGGAAAGCTAACGTCGTTGTGGATGCGTTTAGTCAAAAATCTTCAAGGATTTGCATGTTTGGCACTTGAAGATTGGAGAAGGGATGTAGCAGTAAGTGAGTTCGGGCTATAGTATCAAGAAGATTACGATCGCATTTCGGTGTACCACATGGAGACGACCTCAGCTCTTATTCAGATGGTGAAACAGAATCAGTGGTAGGACCAACATCTTCAGGGAATCTGGATGCGAATTCAAAACGGAGAGCAGTTTGAAGAATGGAGGATACATGCGGATGGATCATTGTACTTCAGGGAGCGTCTTGTAGTTCCAGCGATTGCAGAAGTAACAAAGGCCGTCATGGATGAAGCTCATAGGTCTCAGTTCACCATTCATCTAGGAAGCACGAAGATGTATTGTGACTTGAAGAGGCACTATAGGTGGAGAGGTATGAAGAAGGACGTTCGAGAGTACGTGGCCAAATGTACAATTTGTCTTCAGGTGACAGCCGAGCATCAGAAGCCAGTAGGTCAACTTGAGCCACTTCCTATTCCAAGGTGGAAATGAGAGCACGTGATGATGGATTTTCTTACTAGATTGCCAAAGACGGAGCAGCGGCACAATGCGATTTGGGTCGTGGTCGACAGATTAACGAAGTCAGCTTATTTCATTCTGTTTAAATCGACGTGTTCGAGGAGGATTCTTGGGGAGTTGTATCTGCAGAGCATAGTAAGATTGCATGGAGTTCCTCTGTCCATCACATCAGATAGGGATACCAGGTTTAATGCTAAGTACTGGAGGAGCTTCCAGGAGGCTATGGGCACAGATTTGAACTTCAGTATGGCATTTTATCCTCAGACCGATGGGCAATCTGAGCAGGTTATCCAGATCCTCGAAGACATGTTATGTGCTTGTGCATTAGACTTCGACGGGAACTGGAAGAAGTACTTGCATCTGGTGGAGTTCGCATACAACAATAGTTATCAATTGAGTATTGGCATGGCACCGTTTGAAGCATTATATGGACGACTGTGTCGATCACCGGTGTGTTGGGCTGAACCTGAAGATAGAGTTATTCTTGGACCGGATGAGATTCGTGATAGCAACGAGAAGATCGTCGTGATTCGAGCTTGACTGAAAGCTACTCAGAGTTGACAGAGGAGTTACACGGATAAAAGATGTCGACCTTTGGAATTCGAGGTTAGAGACTTTGTTCTTTTGAAGGTATTGCCTCGCAAAGGCATTTCGCGATTCAGAGTGAAAGGAAAACTCGCGCCAAGAAATGTTGGACCGTTCAAGATTTCTCAACGTGTTGGTGTGGTTGCTTATCGACTCAACCTTCCTTCAAAACTTTCACATGTTCACAACGTATTTCATGTGTCGATGCTTCGAAAGTGTCCACCTGAGCAGGATGAGATTGTTTCGTTCCAGGACGTGTAGATTTAGGAAGACACGATGTATGAAGAAGTGCCGATCTAGATCATCGATTGTAAAGTGATTAGCTTGCGTCATCGTGAGATCCTGTTAGTTAAGGTCGTGTGGCAGCATCACGGAGGAATTAGAGTCGAGTATGCAGGAGTTGTGTCCGCATTGGTTTTGTTTTTGAATCGATTTGTAATTTTGAGGACGAAATTTCTTTAAGGTGGAGAGTTGTAACACCCCAAAATTTAATTAGATGTTATTAATGTGTTAAATGGTGAATTAGTATGCTATAATGATTATTTTAAATTTAATTTGATCATTTTGTGAAATTTTTAAACTTATAATACTTTTGATTATTTTAATAATTTTTAATTACTCTTGATTAATTTTAATTGTTATTTTTAAATTTTAATAAAATGATTTGTTAAATACTAAGTAGCTTTTATTTGAAAACAGTGTGTTGTTACACACAGTTTTGTGCAACTAATTTTCTCTCTCCTCCTCCATTTATTTCACCTCACTCTCCCTCTTCCTCATTTTCTCTCTCCTCTCTCTCTCCCATGCACTCTCACTCTCTCTCTCAGTTTGTCTCTCTCTCTCTCAATCTCTAAATTTTTGGGACAAAGATTCGATTTCAAGCTTCGAGATTATGAATTGAAGGCTCGGAGACCCGATTGGACGATCAAAAACTCGATTTAAAGCTTTGATTCGAGGTTAGTTTCAAATTTTCTAAACTTTTTCAATTTTTTAATTTTTCTTGCATTTTGAAATCTAAGCTCTTCTAAGCTTAGAAAAACTTCAATCTAGGTTAGATGAACTTAGATTAGCTAGAATACAAACTTTGTTTCATAAAAAATAGATTTGAATCAAGATTTTTCATTTTTCTCAAATTTTTCTCATTTTTGGATTTTTTCAAAAATCTTGTTTAA